>LAPY01004570.1:23983-36449 GCA_000970635.1 Eragrostis tef | reverse complement strand
ACGTACCCCCCCCCCCCCCCCCCCCCAAAATTTCTAAGGAAACATTAACCTGTAAAACCAGAATTCTCTGTCACTAGATTGTACTTCAATTAAAAATCTAAATTGAATACAACATCGTGAGGTTTTAACACAAGTAACACACAACTTTATCTAAAACTAAATGCATTCTCCACTTGCCCACATGGCAGCACATGATCAAATTGGCATGCACTTATCTGCAGTGAAAAAGAGGGCATAGAGGATTTTTCTTTCCAGATCTGATCATGTCAGATTAATGATCAACCATGCACTGTGGTTATGTATAAGACTTTATATAATCCTTTTTTTCTTTTATATTACTGCCATCAGGCATAAATCTCAGTGTCTGAAGTGTCAATTTTTTACACATATTTTCTTAACATTTCAATGGGTTGTTGTTTATCACTAAACCATGTGTACCCATTGACTTTAGTGATGGGGCATCTCAATGCCATAGTGTCAGCAATGGCATAATAATGAATTAAGCTTGGATATGAGACATCATGTTATGATGCATGACTGTATGTTCTTGATACCCCAGAGCTAGGATTAATATATTGACTATACACAAAGCTTAACGAAGAAACGGGGGTGCAGATAGGCTCAAGATAAAGTATTTACTGAAAAATGTTTCAAGTTCAGAATGATCTACAAGGTTGTTGTTTTGAATAAATCTGAAGAGTGTAACATATCATATTGAAATTTTGAAAATGTTAATAATACATGAACTGAACAGTAAAGATACAATGTGAGATAATGGAAACAGAAAAAAAAAAGTGTAACCACAGAATGTCGTAGTTGATTGAAACTTACATTTATTGAATGGCCGCAGGGAAACATGTTAGTGTTTTTTTTATCACTTCGAAATATTTTTCAGCAGTCCTGACACAGAAGCACAGTGTGTTGATTTGTACTCGCACTGCTCACAACAAGATTGAAGTAACTGAATAACTTTCACACACCTGAACGAAGAAAAAGCACAAAATTGCAACATGAATACAAGAATAATGGCATATACATTCACAATTAACTTCATACTGAGATAATTCTTCAGTCTCACCTGTCAGATGAAGTGTGTCTTTGGAAACACGGCCAAAAAATAAATAAAAAACAGATGCATTAAACACCACTATTTTTGTACCACTGTGAAACAATGTGATGCTTTGGTAGTTGTAGGTGTAGCACTCGAAACAAAAGAAGGTATCCACTTATTGTTACCAAAACACCTCAATGCTAATTCAAGATTGAGACGGTGAGACCTTTGCATAGGTTTCATTGCTATCATACACAAACAACTCAGATTCCAGAGTACCATAGTGTTTTCTTTTCTGGAAGCAACCATGGTATAATTTCAACTTCTCCAAATGTACCATGTACACCCAACAGGCCCAAGACCTCAGAAATCTAAATTAACTTTCCAACATGGTATCTCCAGTTAGCATTTTAATCATGCCTGGGGTACTCAAGTCCAGCCAATATGAACAATAACATAAATTTCAGAAAACTTAATTAACTCAGATCGCATGTTCATTAGTTTTGGAGAAAAAAAGGGATCAATTATTGACCTCTGGAGCTACAGAGGTAAACTATTCGGGTGAAGTATCGAGTACAAAATCAGGACAATTATGAAAGAAACTGAGATGAATTGAAATGTGTCTGGCATATAGAATCAAAGAGGTCGTGAAACTAAGTGAAGAGTAAGAGGAGATGACAGCAGTATTCATGATGTTAATATGTGAAAATAAGAGACAGGTAGCGGATGTTTAGTAATTAGTAATGTACTAATACTAGTATGTTAAACAGTGGACAGTTCATGAACGAACGCAGAAAATAAAATAAGTCATCAAAGATACACGAATGCCTTATGCTGTAAAACGAGATTGCAAAAATTATAGCTCCTATAATTTGAAATGGAGGGATGCAGGTCAAACAATAAATCTGCCAATAATAACCACAAAGAACATTTTGTATTTTCATACAACCTAAACCAGAGGGTTTCTTGAAAATGGCATGATGCTAGAAGTCCTCAAGAAAAATGTTGGTGGATGTTATTGACGCACAACAAAGGGCTAAGTTCACAAATAATTCTGTTGCAGCCCAAAAACTCATATCATGGAACTAAACAAACAATACAAGAGAAAAGGCCCCACTTCATAGTTGGAGGTGTTTGGTCATTAAACGTAAAAGCCTAGCCCATCCAGGCAACGTAAAATGGACTACTCAGATCTGTGCTGAAGGCATATAACATCAGCTGCTGGTTATTCAAAACTGTTAATTGGATTATACTATTTGGCCAAGATTTAGAGGGTACTTAAAGAAATGGCAGAGATTGCAGTAACTGCTTTGTTGACATTGGCACTCAGCCCAGCTAAAGTTACCACAAAACAGCCAACAAGCTACCCACACAGTCAGCTTGCTTCAGCGAGCGTCATGCAAGCAAGCATAAGCATTTTTCTGCCATCACCATCCACCAGAAATTATCTCAAGTACTGAAGAATCCCGTACGCCTTTTTCACACCACAAACAGGCTACTAAAGTAATAATAACGAGTCCACCGTGAATCTAACCATATACAAGTGAAATTTACCACCAGGTCTACCATAGCATGAGTAGTTCTTGGTGGTTCCCAAGTCGCAACCCCTAAATCGATGGCTCCCTAGGACTCCCCATTCCCAAACCTAAGCAACGCGCGGCATCACCGCGTCAGTTGCGCAATACATAACGAATCCAGTTCTTTCAAGGAAAAAAAATTGAGAACTACCAAACAGGCCCATGGTTATACCAATTATCCAAGAATAAGGGAGAGAGAGCTTCGGGTTGGATGCCTGGATGTCGCACGCCTCCTTCTTGCACGGCTCCTTGCTCGGCTGCGGCATCTCCTCCTCCTCCTCCCTTCGCCGCCGTCGCCGCCTTTGCTCGAATCAAGAAGACGTCGAGCTCTGACACGCCTGGGCGAGTTCAGGAAGACGCTTTCGAGAAGAACGAGAGTCGCCTCCCGTGCCAGCATACGGACTAATTGGGCCAAGACCCAAGGGGCTACACGCCCCTGCCCGGTCGGAGTGGGCCGAAAGTCTTAGGGCCCATCTTCTTTTGCGGAGCCGATGATAACCTGTGGTTCTCCCTCCGCCTCCTCGCCCAGCTTCTCGTCTCCTCTGTTCTAGCAGTGTAGTAGTGGACGATGGAGCAACTATAAGTTGCCCCGTCGCTTCCAGTTCTTGGAGGTTGGTAACCCTGGTCTTCACTTCCTGGTCTCTCTTTCGAGCCCCAACATACCGTCGTATCGTAATCGTAGTATATATGTGCCAGTCATGCCCGCCATGTGCTCGTGCAAATGCTCATGTGAATCGAGCAAGTTTGTACTCTCCAGCTACAGCTTTAGATGTTGAACGATCGACCTGAACAAGTTCGTGTGATGATAAGTTGGGTGTCGAATTTGTGCAGTTTTGCATGTAGAGAGATTACTGCATTTCCATATTCCTCCTAGGATGACTTTTCTTATTAATCTAGTGTTTAGCTTGGTATAATGGCTTTAAGAGATTGTTTTTTTGTATGATGATGGCGAAGGTTATAATTTTTCTTCCGTATCACTAGAGTCTCTTCAATTATTAGTTTCATCTTGTCTATTTTCTGCTCAGAATCGCAATAGATTGAATTATTAATTCCATAAAAAAAATCTATTTCAGGACGGATGTTGCCATCACTCAGACACTATTGTGTAGTGGGGAGTCATCACCCCTTCAGCTGGAGGAGCATCTTGCAAACATGTGGCAGAAAAGAAAACCAAATCAGGAGTTGGAGTGCACAATGCTTAGGAAATTATGATGGAGCTTCTGTGTCAGAGGAAATCAATGCTCCAAAGAAGTTAACTTTGCCCGATAATTCTCTTCTTGATGCCCGTATTCTCTATTGTACCTCTCCTGCCCTGGGTCACCACAAAGTAAGCAATTTTCATGTTCTGTTTCACATAGACCTTAAGGTTCGGTCACATGAATAATGAGCTTCTCATTCCCTGGGCTACTAGCTAACTCAAAAATTGATCTTCCATCTTATTTTAAACACTGATGTTAAAATCATATTGAACTTTCATCTTATTATTTTAAAAAATGATGCTAAAATTACATTGAAGAGCAGTTTTAACTTTTTAGTAAATATTGAAGTCAATACTACGTGACAATCCGTGTTTGTGGTGCCATGGTTGAGGACCCAAATATATGATTGTTGAACGAAATGCCATATATATATAAATGCTTGGTGACTTGATAAAAACCACCCTTTTTCATTCATACTATGCAGCAAATATCTTAAGAAAATATGCGCTACAGCCATTGTGTAGCAAGACGCATCATCATACAAAATTTCCTTTCATTTGTACGCAGGATGCACATCCAGAATCTAACAAAAGAGTTACTGCAATAGTTGACGCCCTTGACAAATTGGAGCTTAGTCCCAAGGTATATTAACATTACTGCTCTTACTATTCATGGTTCCTTAAATTGTATCTTACTGCAAACTACCTTCTTAATTTCTTTTAACTGTTTTTCAGTCTGAATTTACTTCAAACGAAAGCATATAAATTAATAGTAAGAACCTTTGATCTCTCCATACAATGCTAACCTCCTTAGAGCATATTTTGTTGAAAATACTTTTGTTCTTTTTTCCTGATAATCAACTAATGAGAATGATGTTTATTTCACTAGGTTTCATTACATATTTTTTTTTCCAGTTAAACTCTGAGGAGTCCAACATTGTTCTTATCACTGGGTACTAACATCGCATTTGTTTTCCATTCAGCATTGTGGTTCACAGGTTCTTGAAATTCAAAATTTTGAGCCTGCTTCTGTAGATGATATTGCACGAGTTCATTCAAGATCTTACATTACTGGACTCGAAAAGGTACTTGCCATCTATGAAACACGTATACATCTGAACGCTCTCATATCAGATACCGATACTCCTCTGATATGTATCGGACACCGATACGTTTCAAACGTGCATCGCACATTTTTATGATTTTTAAATAACTAAAATAATTCTGATACTGTGTCGACACCTCTCTGATTCTCTCCGGATACCTCAAACCCCAACCCACCCCTCATTTGACTTATAAAAAGGTCCACTCCACGAATAAAACACCTCGTGTACACTGTTCATGTTCCTCTTCATGCAATTGATGGGCAACATCGCAAACCATAGCTGCTAGCCATCATCAGGCCATTCTCCTCGTCCCTCATCCTCCTCTGTCAGGCCATTATCCACCCTTCTCCTACCTTAAGCCATATTTCATAATACATATGCATATATACATATAAAAAATATATATTGATGTGTATCACCGTATCATGTACCAGTATCGGTATTGTCGTATCTGTGTAACGCAGCTTGTCATCAAGTTGCTCTTATTTATTTTTGTATTTTTTTGCAGGAAAGGGAAGAATTGATAATTTTTCTTCTTATTACCTTTGTCTGATGTACAAATATACTTTGAGCTGAAAAACATACCCTCTACAATCCAAAATATAAATCGACACGGGCTTCACTAAAACGCTTGGACCATTAATATATACACAAATATATTGCTTGAAGTAGGAAAACTTATATATCATGAAAATATTTTCATAATAAATATAGCAACAGAAAAATTATGTTTTCAGTCTAATTGCCCAAGGGTGTACCAGTGGGGGGGGGGATACAGCTGATGTTTACATAATATGTCACTGAATGCTTTATTTGGAGATTTCATGGTTGCAGGCTATGAGTAGGGCTTCAGATGAAGGCTTGATATTAATAGAAGGCACTGGACCAACATATGCTACGGAGACTGTAATGCTCTATGCATCCACTTTCCTTTGCTTACAATCTTTTTATGTGAAGTATATCTGTGATATAATGTTTCACAGAATTACAAATTAAGATATTCTTAAGTACTGAGATATGTACTCGTACTTTGATGTTGATCTATTTTAGTAACAACGGCAAAAGTTCTGATCCATAAATATGCCACCTAACAACTTGATCCTTTAATCAAGTGTAAACTGACACAAAGGCGTTCTTCAATTTTGCAGTATGAAAAAACATTAAAATATACGAGACGGCATTGTTGATTTCATCTTAATAATAAAATTGTCTTTCTGTGGTACTAATTCTGAGTTGCATATTTCACTTATATTGCCTGGAACAAGAATCAAGAAAATTTACCATGTTACCACTCTAATCTGTTTCATCTTTTTCTGTATAGACTTTCAAAGAATCACTGCTATCAGCTGGTGCTGGAATCACATTGGTTGATTCAGTGGTAAATAATCCTCTAGCTGTTGCTTTCATGGTGGTTTTAGCATTTTTGTTTTTTACGAGTAAATTTTCCTTTGCAGTGTTGGTTTCCCGAGAAATATTATATATTTTCCTAGGTCGCAGCTTCAAAGTTGGGTCCGAATCCACCCCTTGGATTTGCGCTAGTAAGGCCACCAGGACATCACGCGGTTCCTGAAGGTCCCATGGGCTTTTGTGTCTTTGGGAACATTGCAGTGGCAGCCCGGTATGCTCAGCATCAACATGGATTAAAGCGGGTCATGATAATAGATTTTGATGTTCACCACGGCAATGGCACATGTGATGCCTTTTATGATGATCCAGACATCTTCTTCCTCTCAACTCATCAGGTACCATTTCCGTCTTTCTTTACTTGCTCTTTGCTGGCATACTACGTGCACAACTTTTCCATGAAGCAAAATTTCTTTCTGAATTCGATATAGCTTGGAAGTTATCCTGGTACGGGTAAGATCCACCAGGTCGGGCAGGGTACTGGTGAAGGCACGACCCTCAACCTGCCATTGCCTGGTGGCGCAGGTGATTATGCAATGAGGTCCGCGTTTGATGAGGTTATTGCACCTTCAGCACAGCGATTCAAGCCTGACATAATCCTGGTTTCAGCTGGGTAAGATTCTCCTTCGATGCATAAAAGCAAAACTACATAACACAATCATGAGTGAACATTTGCACAAATCTTCAGTGACTAGACATTGATCGTCATTGTTCTAAGCCAATGAACTGATTTACCGTGTCTTACTCAGCTATGATGCGCACATGCTGGACCCTCTGGCTGGATTGCAGTTCACCACAGGCACGTTCTACATGTTATCATCCGGCATCAAGCAACTGGCGAAAGAGCTCTGTGGTGGCCGCTGCATATTCTTCCTCGAAGGTGGCTACAATCTGCAGACACTCTCGAGCTCTGTAGCAGACACCTTCCGCGCGTTCCTAGATGAGCCCAGCCTCGCAGCACAGTTTGACGATCCTGCGATGCTGTTTGAAGAGCCGACTCGGAAGATCAAGGAGGCGATAGAGAATGCCAAGAGCATTCACTCACTGTAAGGTGGCGCCAAATTTGCAATAATATTCAATAATATATCCCAGTTATACCATAGTTGGCTACTAGAGAAACCTCTAGCTACTGTCTATCCTGAACTTTATGTGCTATGCAGTGAACCCCACTACATGCTGTCATCCGGCATCCAAAATTGGATCATACAATTTCTACCGGAGTTCTGACTTAATAAAATGGTCTCACGGAGTAATGACTTTTTTTTCCTGTTAACTCTTTGTATAACTGGTTAATGAAGGAAACACCTATAAGGTAAGAAACACATCTGGAAAGCCAAAATACCCCTTAAAGTGAAGATCTTTCTCTGGTTGTTGGAACAAGATGCTTTTCTCACCGGAGACAATCTCATTAAAAGAAAAGGGCTAGAAAATGGGGAATGCAACCTCTGTACGCAACAGGAGAATGCAAGACACCTCTTCGTCACTTCTTCCTCAACAGGATAAAAGCAGTATGGGGGTACATAGGCTGATAGGCACGTCTTGGTGCTAACTGTATACCCTCTTCTCTTGAACAATACATATGGATCGAGCAATACCTGCCAAATGGGAAAAAAGTTTCATACTATGGGTTTGGCAGCCTTGTGCTGGGCCATCTGGAAGGCCAGGAACATAGCCTGCTTTGAGGATAAAAATGATAAATGCTCCTTGTGACATTGTATATCATGCGTGTGCTTTTCTGAATTTCTGGGCAGAGTTGCTGGCTGGACTCTCCAAGGAGGACTTGATAAGAGGTGGAAGGACTTCTCCAAACTGTGGCGCGGGTAAATGCACAGCAAGCTGGTCACCCTGCAGTTCAACCCCGGCAGCTGCTGTTACGTCATGTGGAGGAGCAAGACCGTGAAGAGCATGGGCGCGTTTGGTAGGCCTTCTCTCCTGGGCCTGCATCACTAGAACCAACCATCTTCATTGGGCCAGCATCAAGTCATGCAATCTCAGCTAGTTTTGTAGGTTGCATTACATGGGACTGGGCCGACAGAGATTTCGTTTGTTTGCCTGAAGATACGATGGGCCATAGCAATTGCCAGGCCAAATTGACTCTGCAGGTGCAGCGAGCCGCATCGCTGGAGCCTGGCCCAGAAAAAACGATCCAAATTTTCGTTTCTGCAGGTGCAGCGAAATCGGGCCGAAATGCACCCGCTCGGCCTGGCCTGAACCATTCTCCAGCCTACCAAACACATCAACCTGCATGGGCTGGCCTGGTTCGCGGCCGGGCCACCCTACCAAAAGCGCCCCATATGTCTGGTCCTACTACAGAACAGTGTTTTGGTGACTGTCCCGCCCTGTCACCAAATCTATGCAAACTGCCACCAAATCTCTTAGTGACAAACAACCGTCACAAAAAGACTGTCACCCTTGGTAGGTCACGAAAACGAATTTTGTCTGACAAAACCGTCACGAAAACTTTGGTGATGGCCGAACACCCACCAAAACTGCAGATTTGGTGACTGCTAATGGAGTCACGACTGTCACGAAAAATATTAAATGTTTGGTGACAGTTGACCATCACAAAAGGTTGTTAAGAGACTATTTGAGTGCCAACGGCTAAAACTGACACAAAAATAAAACAAAACTGACACCAAAAAGCTATATCCACTTCTCCTATCAGGACATGTGTAATTTTTTCGTATTACAATAGCTTAAAGCAGAGGTTCATTTGACACAAATTAAAGCATAGTGCCCAACATCGCACAATACATCAAATTCAACATTTCTCGAGACCATGATAGTTTGTTAAGAAACCACACATGCTAGAGCTTTTAGTCTGAATAATACAATAGAAGTCTAAATAGTACAAGAAAATGAGCACCTAACAGGCCTACTTTGGAATGTATATATGTTAAATCACATCTATTGAGGGCTTTTAAAGTCTTTCATTATCTATCTACCTTTGAACGGATAGCTGGATATTTGAATCTGCAGGAAAGAGTAAAGCCATGTTTGGATTCACCTTCTAAACTTTTAGCTGGCTAATTTTAGTCACTTCAAATCCAAACATAATCTGCTAAAATATCTTTTTTAGCCCACCATCTTCTAAACTTTTAGCCCCTAGTCACCTCAAAGCTACTAAAATCGACTAAACATATATAAAAAAAGGGTAAGAAACACGTAAAAAAGGCAAAGAAAAGTACAAAAGTCATAGCCATTAGCCAGAGATTCAAACAAGTATCTCCCAAAATTAGTTAGCTAAAAAATTAGCTGGCTAATGTTTAAGTTGGCTAAAATTAGCTAGCTAAAAGATCCAAACAAAGCCTAAACAAGCAAGTAGTTAGCAGATTGTTGTTGATACACATAACCAAGTACAATTAACCAAAACTTAGTAACAATATTCATTAGACATGACATAATTGTTTAGTGATAGTTAACTTGAAGAGAAATTTGTCTTGTATGTGAGGCACTGTTAAATGTTGGTTTTTTTTTTCTTCTGAACATGATTTTGCCAAATTTCAAGTTGCAATGTATTTTGTGCATTGAGATAAAAAATTTGAAAATAGTCACTTTTCCACTTATAATATCTTGCAAACAAAAAACACTATTTTACAGTGTCACAAGACCAAAAGAAGAGATGTGGTGTTTAAAAGGCAAAACCAACATTTAGCAATGACCGACAGACAATTTTCCCTAAATGACTGTTTTTAAACAGCCAAAAAGTGTACATCACACTAGTTCAAGCATAGATTACTCATATCCGTGAGCATAAGAACTCACCTAGTTTATTTATGAATGAAATAAACATCACACACCCTGCACATCCTCCTGCTCAAAAGTGTTCGAATCATCTATCCGCGACTCAGAAGTTCTCTATATGTAAGTAATTATCCAGATTACTTAAAAACAGTTATTGAAACTCAAAATATGCAGAAAGAGGAAATAGAGAGTCTACAGTCTGTTGCGGTTCCCATGAAGTACTAATGCTTGGTGGTATGTCAATATATTAACCTTTTGACATAGTTCCTGCAAAAATAAAATTAGGATGCCAGAACAATTATGTTCATCATCCATAGAGATTTATTATTTGAGTTATCTTACCTTCAACAAGTCTTGTTTTTGTTGCATCATTTGCTTACGGCTAGTGTCACGTTCTCTCAATTCAACCATGCATAATATGAATCTACAGGGAAGAGGGAACAAGAAATTAATTGACTGGTTAGTGATGTAAAAAATTCCACCCTATCCACAGAGATTTATTATTTGAGTTATGTTACTTTCAACAAGTCTTGCTGTTGTTGCATTGTTTGCTCATGTCTAGCATCACGTTCTCTCAATTCAACCCTGCAGCTGAATATAAATCTACAGGGAGGAGGGAAACAAGAAATTAATTGATTGGTTAGTGATGTAAAAAATTACACCCTGCTCGCATCCATCCCTTAGCCATCCCGGTCTTGAGTCTCTCGTGGTCTTGTTGTGATCTTTTATCAGCCGTCTAGATGCTTTTAGTTTCGAATCTTATCTTGAATTGTTTTATCTTTGTGTTCTGCTATTCTCTGTCGTTTCATGAACCTATAAGACGTACTCTGGGTGTAACAAACTCTTTGAAATTTTTCTTTCCGTTATTAATGAGAATGGAGAGGGGTGTGGCCCTTACCGATAAACTGTTGCATTTGAAGTTCTAGTGTACATTTTCAGTTGGTTTACTTCTGAAAATAATTGCCATTCAGGAGTTTGTTAGTATGTCGGCTGTATATATTTGGCATGTATGTGTATTTGTCATGAAATTGCGGTGCTTGGTGCTGGAGCTTCCACTGCTTGTATAGATGGAGTGCTGGATCATGATGGCGAGGTTGAGTTTGTTGAAGGGTACATGTACTTCATCCCGCCAACTGATTCTCTTAGTTGAGTGTGCAAGAAAACTACTCCATCCATCTCAAAATAGTTGTCACTGGACATCATGTTTGACTATTTGTCTATGTCATGATTAAAATATATTCAATGATAAAACAAATCATAAAAAATAAATAAGATTTGCGCAACAAAAATTGAATAAGACGAGCGGTCAAAAAATTCAACAACGACATCTATTTTGGGACAGAGAGAGTACATCCTCTTTCACAGTCTTGTCCGAGGTGATCCCTGCTTGGTTTTGGTTTGGTGTGCACCTGACCGAGCAGCCCTCTGACTCCGATGGGGAGTCCCAGTCAAAGAAAAAAAGGGAGTCGAATCGGAATGATGCCTATTTGCCGATTGGTTCAAGCGGTCACTAGACGGCTGCGACCAATTCGGAGTGCACGGGCGGGTGGAGTTGGTTGGTGGGGTGGGACACATGTCAGAACCTGGGAGGGTGATTTTCTTAGATTTTAAATTTTAAACTCATTTTTCTTTTGAACCATGGATCCGTTTTCAGCAAGGGTGAAAATAAGACGGATAATATCCGCCCGACTGCAGAATCCGAAAAAAAATTATATGGACAAATACAGGATGTATCAATAATTATCTGATACTATCCATGTTCGAATTCGAGTCCGAAGAATATCTGCGAGATAGGATACAGGACGAGTGATATCCGTCCTGAATCCGAGTATTATGTGATCTGATTAAGCTTATAAAGATTATACATCTAACAATATGGTGTAAAATCGAGAGATTAACATAAATAAAAGTAAATTTTCTCTTTATCATGTATATCAATGGTTAATATGTCCTTTTTTACTCAAATCGTTTCTCCAACCTTTGATTTTTCATGATAATACTTGAGTTCGACTCCGAATCCGAACAAAAAATATAGGACATGGTATGAGATGCAGAAATAATTATTCGGGACTATCTGCTCTGACTCCGGATCCAAATAAATAAATAAGATATAATACGGTATGAGCACTATCTACTCGTATTCGACCTGTTTGTACTCCTAGTTCTCAGAACTGTTTGTTCCACCATCTTAAAAAAATAAAACCGTTTGTTCCATTGTCCTAGGAAACGGGCTCCAGGCGCCGTGGGAGCTGATGGACCGGCCTGCTGATTGCTAGGCCGTTATCGACGCCTAGAAGAGTTTCGGACGTTAAATATATAGCGATCCCATAAAGCGGACAACGGTTCGGCATCGCTTCCCCATTCCCCCCACCCCCGAAAACACCCC
>LAPY01004568.1:0-21538 GCA_000970635.1 Eragrostis tef | reverse complement strand
CGGGTACGTGCGCAACGTCGTCGCTGACCCCACCGCCGCGCCGCTCGCCCGCGCCACCTCCACCGAGGTCAGGTACACGGCCGCCTTCAGCGACGAGAACCCCAACGCCTGCTCCGTCATGTAGATGCTCTGTTCTTGAGGAGGACCATATGGAGGAGGCGTCTTTCCTTCTTGGTCCCTCCCTCCACATGGGAGTTGGGAGTAGGAGCAGCAATAGAGCTCCGGTTTGTTTAGGTGGTAGCTGTTGCCTTGTTGCTGTTGAGAATGAATTATTTTGTTTAGATGGGAGTAGAAGAAGCTTTATGCTCTCTCTCTCTCTCTCTCTCTCTCTCTCTCTCTCTCTGTAAAAGATTTGGTGTGTAGGATTGATCTTCAATTGTAGCACTAGTGTTGTGTAAAATCAGTGGTCCTCGCATGAAATTATCGATTCCCTGATGTGGATGAACCTTCAATAGTAGCAGCTGAGACGTGCAAAAAATGGAGTATCTTTTCTTTATTTAGGGGTGCGTTTTGGCTATCGATTTGAACCCGGCCGCGCCACTTGTCTATTTATGTTGGCACTGATAACGTTTTGTACCGAGACAGCGACGGTGGATTATTATTTCTGGTGGTTGCAAGCTCAAGCTCGTGATACGTTTACTGAAACTTGATATCCGTTGGCACCTTGTTTCATTTGGTTGGCGAGCAGTCAGACTAAATCTAATTAAAGTCGAGACGGCTGGTAGCCCAGTGGGAAGACGCTCGGTTGGATCCCTGCCCGCCCGAGTTCAATTCCTGAATCAACTCGGGTGTCTCACTTGGGCCAGGCTTTATAACAAACCAGGTGAATTCCTCGCGCATTGCTGCAAAAATTCTAAGAGTATTGTAGTAACATTTGGTGTAAGGTGGAACAACAATTTGAAATAAATATATACTGAAATTGAGTTATGTAAGAAAATTACATAATTGATGTATCTGAGGGTAGCCAAATTGCATGTTATTCGAAATGTTAGATTTTTTTTGTCAACTATGGATATTCTTTTACCATGGCTGGTTTAGAGATTATTGCTTTATGCCTTTATCTGCAGCAAGTAGGAGAGAAGATTGGGCCAGGTTAGCAACATACATCTTTTTTCTTTCTTCTTTTTTTGAGACCAGGTTAGCAACAGGCTTCTATGATAAGCATGAAAATATACCAGTATCAACATATTGTCCGAAGGAAGGAGAATAGTTTACAGAGTGTGAAAACCTATCTGAAGCAACTCTCGCTGTGTTACAAGTATTTTACATCTTTGATGAACCTCACGGGCAATACTGTGACCGCTGAGCCAAAGAAGCAACCCTGACAGAGCCCTTTCACAATTTGGAGTAGTATATAAGTTCTTAAATAACTTAGTTTGCTAAAAAACAAAGACATTGTTGCCTAAATGTCACCGAATTAATATGATTGGACCGTTATTCAAGATATCATGAAGAGAAAATCTGCTATCCTGTGAAATCTACTTTCAAGGAAACCAAGCATGTATACTGAAATTTGCATGTTGATGCACTCTGTTACTTTCATGAAAGATGAAGAACAAAGCACTGGCTATCTTCAGAAATAACATAGGTATATGATTGTGTAAATATTGAAGATGCAAACCATTACAAAATGCAACTGTATGCTCTGGACATCAAACCAGACTGAGATGCAGTGGCAAACCAAACTTTGTCTCAGATGAAGGGGGAGCAAAGTGACTGAAACACTCGCTGTGATGGTTACGTGCAAACAGACTTGAGTTGGCTACCTGCAGCCAAATTTATGAAGTTGAAAGCTGAAACAAATGCAGAACATGTGAATTCTATACATCAAAATATCCTGGTTCTCTAAATTACGCAGGGCACCTGAACTGTGCAGTTGTGATTATAAGGACTTTGAACTCTTCCATTGAAAAAATTAAGGAAACTACATCAGAAATTTAAAAATCAGGACTTAATGAATTATTATGTACTACGTATGTAAATCCATCTTTGACAGACAATTAAGGAATCAATCAAACTGAAGTATTGAAAATTAATAAAGAATTGAAATCTGATGTAAGACGTCCACAAAACTGAAATCCGAAGCTGCACTTTCACACCTCATTAGAAATTAGAGATAATGTATCAAGGAGGAGATTGGCGCACAAAAGCTCCAGACATATTTTTTTTTTGCGAGAACACAAAAGCTCCAGACATAAATAGCTTGTTATATATTCGCTGGTCGTAGAGGGCATAGGAGGTCTCGATCTGTGATAAACGGGCAATCAGATATTGAGTAAACAAACTGTGGGTAGATGACAGCCTTCGACTGGCCGGGTGATTCAGGAGCACCCTTGAGCGCAAGTGGGAACTTGATCAGGAGAAATCAGCAGATGCAACAACACCAATGATCTGATCAGAACATCAGAAGTCCAGAACCTCTCAATGTTTCCATGTTGATGGAAGGTGTTACTATTTATTTGGTTGTGAGATACTGCTTTTGTAAAATAAATGTAATGTACACAGAACCTACTATGAAGAAATAAAGGCTTCTAAGTGTGTATATAAGGCAAGCAGTGTACATGTGTAAGAAAAGAGTGTATTTTTGCACAGATGACCAGAAGGTAGTGATGAAGCAGAGCATAACTGACAGATTATATATGGATAGTGAAAGGATAGCATAGCTGACAGAAAATGGATAATAAAAAACGACATGAACATGTGCATATTGAAACAGGAAGGAAAATCCATTTAAACATGATGAATCTGAGTAAAGATTTAAAAAAATTATATGAAGCATAAGGTGGTGGGCAGCAAAAATATGAGGAACTGAACAAATATATACTGTAATGTAGAAATTGTAATTTGCTGAAATGATTAATGTGTTACAAAATTAACAAGGCATAAGATAAGCTTGATCAAAATACAAAAGAGCAGAAACGATCTACATAATTCATATGAACTATCAACAAACTGATCATCGGAAAAACCAGATCGACCAAAGCGAACTGCCTGCACATCACAAAGACTGTTTTTTGGACGGGGAACAGTAGCAAACTTACAACGAATCCCGCTAGGAAGAAGAGGTTGAAGCTGCTTAGTCGTCGATGAAGGAAGGGCACCGAGCGGTCGTGATGATGCACTTCCAAAAACCTGATCGCTGGCATCCATGCAAGTCTTCAAATCACCAGTGTTGGTACAGTACCGCTCTCTCCGATCTGCTGCACGGCGGATGAGGGACGACAAGGCTTGACGGCGGTGGCGTAAAAATATGAGAGAAGAGCAATTGCTTTATGTGTTTCTCTCCTGGCCTCTGGGATGTCTCCTTTTATACACAGGAAGAGGGCACATAATTAAAACACATTGATCTGCCATGATATCAGGAACCGCCTCCTGAAATTCCTTAATGTTAATAGGAGCTTTGTGAGCAATTACTCACGTTAGTCATGCGTGCATTAAAAATAGTGATCCCATTATTCTTAATTAACGTGACAGTCAAGGTGCCGGTGAATGTCTCTTTGATTGAGTAGCAAAAATAAAACTGTAGTGGTAGAACTCAACATGATGCGTGCAACAGCATATGTTTTATTACGCTTTACTCATGTTGGAAAGCAGCCACACTCCAAGATGCGGGGTGCCCGATCTTCTCGACGTAGGATCAGTGATAACCCGTGTAACCTGACGAACCGTAGGCGATCACCCGTGCCAATGCAAGGACTTGCACCTCTTTGAAATTCGCCCAACCACACGCTCTGAAGACAAATCCACGAGACCACACGTGAATGATATCGAACCCTCAATTCCCAGCGGAAAAGCAAGAACGATCTATGGCAGAAACTCCCAATTCCCTATCTAGTTTGTGGTTTGCAAGAGGCTAAACCCTAGATGAGAACAAGAGTCAGTATACCATTTTTTTGTTTTGTTTTTTTTTTTTTTTGTTGCACCACTCCTGCTACTTTCGTTCAGATTACGAGTGCAAGCCCTGAACAAAAACTATTGCTAGTCTCAAATGGGATCAAAGTTTACGCGAAGGACAGGATTGTGGCTGTTCTAAACACAATATTTTTTTTTGTTTTCTTTTCGACCAGAACTGATCACACCAATGAAAAGAACACAAGGAAACACAAAGATGATATAGATGATGGACAGCACAAAGGGCACGCGAAAGAACAATGATCAGCAAACTTAGCACGACTCTAATGGATGAAAACTTAACAAGACTCACACGAATAACAGACTGAAACTATGGCTAATATATATTTTTTTTTGGCTTTTTGTGTATAGGACAGGAACAAATATAAGTAGCTAAAGTAAAATCCTACCGAGTGCACAAGGCTCTGATTACCAAGATGATGCGGGGGCTGCCCGATCTTCTCGACGTAGGATCAGCGATAATCCGTGTAACCTGACGAACCGTAGGCGATCACCCGTGCTAATGCAAGGACTTGCACCTCTTTGAAATTCGCCCAACCACACGCTCTGAAGACAAATCCACGAGACCACACGTGAATGATATCGAACCCTCAATTCCCAGCGGAAAAGCAAGAACGATCTATGGCAGAAACTCCCAATTCCCTATCTAGTTTGTGGTTTGCAAGAGGCTAAACCCTAGATGAGAACAAGAGCAATAAGCTGCAGAGTTTTTCTGTAGAATAAATGTGGTCTGACCTGGAAGGTCGTGTTCATGAGTATATATGGCCCATAGAACAGGTGGGGCCGACTTAGACTAGGATACAATGAAAAACAGAAAACCTATGTTACAAACGTCGCATTGTTTTGACGACTGGGCCCGTCTCGCGTCGAATATGATGCTGAGGTTGGACCCACTGGAAAGTTTATGAAATAATCTTTCCAACGAGTATTTGAACAGCCCAAACGGAGTCCGTACGTGAAAGTTATGTTATTTCTCCTCCGACTCTGTCTGGTTTAACCGAACCAAGTCCGACTTAAACTCAAAACGTCGTATCTTCTTTCTCTATGTTTGGATGGACGTGTGGTTGCCTTGGACATTAATATAATGTATCCCACGTCCATGCAAAGTTCTGGAACAGCTGGAACCGGCCTCCCTCTCCTCCCTCATGACTCCATCATCATGTATGTGTGCAGTTAAGCACAGATTAAAACCAGCAACATTGTCGTCTCGTTCCTCCTCTTCCAGTGATGTTAAACCTTCATAATTAGGCACAAGCAAAGTACATCCATTAGGCAGTAAATTGTTCTCATTTATTTCATAATTCAAGGTACTAAAGAACAGATTCACCTTGTTGTGAAGTTCCCGTGCACGTGCTCGCGTTAGCGGACCTTTGTATGCAATAGATGTATTTTCAGATTGCACACTAGGATAATATTTGTGAGATCCTGATCACTTCATAGGACAACTTCAGCTTAACGAGCAAGTCCTTATCTAAGCATATGAAGACACAAAAGAAATGTAAAATTACAGCCAAGTCCTCAATGGAAATTACTACTGCCAACAAGCCGGAGGAGACCAGCAGGTCCAGCACCGCCGCAGCAACTTCCGTACCATGGAGATGGGCATCACCAGCGAACTCAGAAGTAGCCCACCCAACGAGGACGTATCCGTCCACAGACCGGACCAGGCGGAGCGCACATCATGGAGCCGGCGAGCAACCGCGCCGTGGACGGGAAGAAGCCTCCTGATGCAAGCTGATTGACTTATCGGCGGTCCACTCAGAAGTCGCCTCAAAGCTTGCATTATCAGTCGAGGTAGACGGAAGTCCAGCCGTAGATCTTGAATGTGCATCACCGGGCCAGACAGCAAGACCCATCTTCAAGAGGAATTGGGGATCAGCAAGAAGCGATCTACCCAAGCTAGAGATGGGTAGCGCCTGTTGAGTTACACCACTACAGAGAAACATTGGAGACAGAAGAAAATCACGGCAAGACCACTAAGGAAGAGGCAAACACCAAATCGCACCATATACAGGTCGCCAGGCCATAGCAATGGCGAAGGGCCACGATTGGGAGGCTCCAACAACTACAAGAAAACAAAAGCTGACTACTTAGCTAATAGGGCTACTACAGGGTGGGACCCCCTCCAACTCACCGCCGGCAAGCCACCGGGAAGGGAGAAGGAGGGGGCCGGTCAAGATCTGGATGGAAGCTTGGGAATCGGGAGGAAGAAGAAGTGCTACAGTGCAAAGCGGCCAACTGGTTCGGGGAGTCTCTAGAGTCCTGGCCTTAGGGAGTACCTTTGAAGAGCGAGCATGAAGAGCTGCGCAGCGAAAACCCTTGGCAGGCATGGCGAGTGCAACACGGCACGACGTCGGTGTTTGGCATGCAGGTCAGGGCGTGGTCGGGCATTCGTTGAGTTCGTTGCTTCATAGTGCTGGCGTGTCGGGCGAAGGGAAGCAACTGCCCGGGCAGCACTGGCCCAATACCGTCTTCTTGCTGCTGTGCAAGGTGACGATGAACTAGCGCGCAACTTATTTTTTTCCCAGTACTGGGATCAAAATTCTTAGATTTGGACTTTGAAAGAAGTAGAGAGATGACTAGTGCAGGCGCAACTATACCGTGATAGAAATGTGGCATGTCCTGCTCAGCTACAACAAGCATTCACCCGCAAGTGCAGTCATGGGTGACATATTTCACCTGTACTCTACCCGTTGCCATCTCTAGCTAACAGAGTTGGGCTTATATGTCAGTGCGCATTTCGTTAGAGATTGTTACTCGGTTCAAAAACATCAAAATTCTTCCTCTTGCACCATTGGAGATAAATAAAACTCCCATGGTTTGCATCAAAAATAAAAAAAAGTCATGATGGTTTCTATCAATCAAAAGCATCTTGAGCAAAATAAGGAGACAAAAAAAAAACAAAATATCCTATCTGTGTGTGAGTCTATTTTCTCCCTCTCCCCGAACAAATTTTCCATATGAGTTGCTAATAGTTCACTACATAAAAGCAGTACAAAACCAGCTTCGATACATATCAGAATAAATTTTACATAACTTAAGTTCACTTGGCTATATTTACAATAAAAACACCAAACTAGTTCATAACAGTACAAAAGGCCCTTAATCTACAACCACAGGACATGCTCGAGCATGGATAAGACTAGAGCCACGACATTCTCCTCAAGCTGCTCATTCTCTGATCATATTTAAGCAAGAGTGAGTACTTTTGTACTCAGCAAACCACACGGAATGGTAACAAATGCAAGATATAACTCATTACGTTGTAGGCTGTGCAAGCATCATAATTAATTCAGGTCACAATTCACCTATAACATATTTCAACATTATATCCCAAGTAATATCAATATAAGTATCCTCCATCATCATATCCACCATAACCACGAGGAGTAAGTACCACTTTCCATGAAACAGATATCACCCTATAAACATAGCTTCATTAGTCGAAAGCGTGACACATTCGAATGATTCAAATAGACTCTGCAGAGCTTGCCCAACTTTACCCACATGATATCATGGCTTGATTGGAGCCAAGATAACAAGAGTCAAGCTACCCTCTCACTCCCGCAATGTGCCCAGTAAGGCGGGATCCATCTTAACAGACTACGCTGTTTACATGGGACATACTGTGGTAGGTTGGCCATCTGAAGACCTACCCATGACATAGGTTGGGCAATATCCGAGGACCTAGCCAGAGAAATCCGCAAAGTAAAAGCAATAACCGAACCATGTCCGAGTGATCGGTCCCGGTGGATGGGCGACAATTATGTTTTTATCGTGGCTCAGTTGACTATTCCTCAAAATGCTTCGGACATAGCCCATCCGCCACATAACCACTATGGTACTGTTGGGAAGTTAGCTGCGATCTAGGGACAGACCACCAACAGGAGCAAGCCACAAGTACGCGAAGGGATCTGTGGGAGACCACACCGAAGCTCCACTGACCCACGTGAAGAACGAGGACCACTAGCAAAGGCGGAATGAGAACGCAGATGGCATAGGAACGACGCTTAGTTTGAATTGCCAAGCTAAAGAGCCATGCGAAGGCAGCCAATGGCATGCATGTAAATACGATCATCTTCCCCTTATAAATATAGAGGGAGATGACCTTGTAAAGACATCTGATTTTCGGGCCTCGAGCCAAGGGCAATCATTTACACCGCGCTCAACTCTCCTAACACTCCGAACACCTTCGCTCAGCATCGCGGGCAAAGAAGGTCTTCACGCAACTAACTGCAGGGAACGTGAATGTGAACACCTTCGACCAACACTTCGAGCCAGGAAGGAGGGCTTCGCTCCAACCAGCTGGCAAAGTCGTCGACCAAGGAGGGCTTCGCGGGACAACCCGAAGACCTCTTCATCCCTTGAGGGCTTCGGGCGAGCAAGAACTTCATCAACTCTACGTTGGAGGGCTTCGACATCTCATTGAGACCTTCGATCCCCCAACATTTGGCGCCGTTCGTGGGTCGAACCGATGATGAAAAGGAAAACAACATTGAAAGATGATAAAATCGAAGGTTACCCGCATACAAGAAGACCAAAGCAAAGGACAAGGGAGTCATGACAAATTACAAAGACGAAGCGAGACACGGAAAAGGAGGAAGAGCGAAACAAGACACAAACGAATGGCATTTCATTCATTCAGCATAAAGTTACAGAGGTACAAATCGAAGCCGAAGACCATTCAGAAGCATTCAAAGTAAGAAACAACAAAACGAAGAACAAGAAAATAAAAGATCTACTTCTTTGATATACTACGAGTTCGGCTAGCCACCCTGACTGGCTGCGAAGGCCTAGCTCAGCTATCTTCGGAATCTTCATCATCACTGATAATGATCACTCCCGGAGGAACGACAGCAAGAGGAACATGTTCTATAGGAGCTTCGACCAACGAACAGTTATTAAAAACCCTATCAAGCTCTGCGAAGTGATCACAAGCTCTTTCGGAAGAACATCTCCACGCTTAAATCCATCGCGAAGAAGAACCTTCAACACACCTTGAGGAAGCTGATCCCACAAAGCCTCCATGAAGTAAAAAGGTTGAAGAATTTGACAAAAGAAGATGAAGACACCAAGGAAGAACATTCTAGGCATCCACAAAAATATCGGCCTTGTCTAAAATAAAAAGAATGGAGCCTTATTGCATTAAAAGACAAGATGATGGTAGCCTGCTATAAATGCAGATGTTTCAGATTCACCTACGAAAAGGTAGAAAAACGCATTCACTTTCGAGGGAAAGTCATCGAAGCTGAGTTTCTTAACATAGTAACCTGCTCTAAACGCAGATGATTCAGATTCACCTATGAAAAGGCAGAGAAACGCATTCACCTTCGAGGGAAACTCACTGAAGCTAAGTTTCTTAACATAGTAACCTGCTCTAAATGCATTCAGATTCGCCTACGAAAAGGCAGAAAAACGCATTCACCTTCGAGGGAAAATCATCGAAGCTGAGTTTCTAAACATAATAACCTGCTCTAGACGCAGATGTTTTAGATTCGCGTACTAAAGGCAGAAAAACACATCCACCTTCGACGAAAAGTCATCAAAGCTGAGTTTTTTGATATATAAAAATGAAGCCTTGTCGCAGAGACAAGATGATAAGAATTCGCCCTCGAAGCAGAATTCGCCCATAAAGGCAGAGAAAAAACTTTTTCGCCTTCGCATAGAAACTGCGAAGCGACCTCAACGGCACAAGAGCCGAAACGGTAATTTTTTGTCAGAAGGAAAGTTACCATTCAAAGGCTAAAAGAAAGCCGACCGAAAACAGTGTTCGCCTAGAAGTGCGAAACCAACATTGAAAGAGGCTCAAAAAGCCATCATAAAAAGAAAAAAGTCATCATAAAGAAATTCGCAAAAATAGCGAAGGCATCATCCACCAAAGAGGCTAAACAAGCCAAAAAGGTGAACACGATGAACAAAATTTCACCTTCGCAAACATCGAAGGCTGGGAGAAGAAAATGAGATTAAACGAAGGACGACGAGGTCATAAAACAACCTAAAGCCTCGCAACGAATGCTGTGACAAAGCTAGCTGACGGAGGACGAAAACAGAGAGAATAATCACAATTATGAAAAGATGCGCAAGCACAAAGCTGCGAAAATTCGAAGGCTCAATACAAAGCTCGAAGTCATCGCAGAACACGAAGTGCATGATTAAGATATTTGATGCAATAAACCTTTAAGGGCTCTGATTAAGATATTTGATGCAATAAACCTTTGAGAGCTTCGACAAAGCGTGTATTACATCAAAATAAGTATCCAAAATAGATGCAGAACGAAGATCATCCAAAAACTATCTACAACAGCTAGTCAAAGAAGTTCAAGTAGAATCTTCGGCAACGTCAGGGACAAGACGCTTGACTCTGTTCCACCAAAGTCCATTAATCAGACTAATACACTTGCCTTCGACAGCTCCAAAATCATGAGAAGGATTTGAAGGCTTCATAAAAAAATCAGAACGCCCAATCAAGCCAATAACATTGCTGACTTCGCAGGATAAGCTATGGAGGAGATCTCGAATCATAACCACCTCAGCATCGTAAGAAAAGCTTTGCATATCTCAGCAAGACTAGCCAAGTTCATGCAAAGCCACACGTTCGCAACCTCCAAAGAGACATCCAATGGTACCTCCTCATACCTTGCTCCGAGCGCTTCAAATAGCTCTTTAACAAGGTCACAAAGGGCAAGCGATTTGGTGAAGTAATTGTGAATAGAAGCAATCTTCAAGTGAGACGCCTTCGAAAGACGGGATGAGAGATGTTCATTAAATAACTTCTCTTTCTCCAACGAAGCCTTCCTCTCTCGAATTTTTTCCTCGAGGATTGATAAGTCAAAAACAAGGCTAGATTCATGGCCTCGAAGAGCCTCAACTTCAGTTAGCAAGTTGGAGGCAGCAGCAGAAGAAACCGTCAGGGATTCCTCTTTCGTGGAAGGGAAGCCTCAAGAGATGGCACGAGAAGCGAATCACCAAAAGAATTTTAGAACTCACGAGCACAAGCTTGAGTAAGAACAATGGACTGCAAAAAGAGGGGAAAAGCGAAGCAATCAGAAAAATGAAACGCGAAACACAAAAAAAGAAAAAAAGACGAAGACTAACCTTCACTTGATGAGCAATCAGTGAATGAAAGAGAACATCACTCGAAAGGTTTGATAATCCAAGTTCAACCTTCGGAAACCGAACCTGACAGGCAGCAGATTCAAGAGGACCCAAAGCCTGAATGTCGCCATTAATCGACGATAGGATGGCCCTGACATCCAATTCAAGAGACTCAGAGCCTGAAGCACCCAAAAATTAAAAAGACGCGAAGGATTGTCAAAACAATGATAATAAAAGGACAAACAAAGAGAAGAAGTGAGCAAAGTAGCATTCTGAAGGTACAAACCTGGATCTGAAGGTTGCACTAATGAGACAGCAGGGTCAATTGAAGGCAAGTTGGTGCCCAACGAAGAAACCATATCTTGGTTGGGAGTCAAAATCTCTGAGAACTTCCGCTTTCCAAGCAACCCAAGAAAGGAAGACCTCTTCGGAGGACAAAAAACATCCTTCGATCCTGAACAGCCAACCCCAGAATCCTCAGGGAACGGCTAATGAGGTTTGAATAATTCAGCACCTACGCCAACTACGCGGACAACATCCGAAGCGACAGTTGGGGATCTTCGTACCACCTCCGAAGGCATTGATAAGGAAACTTCACGAATAGCATCGAGCACAATAGGAGGGACAACTGAATCCTAAGGGTCATTAGGAGACGGTTCTCCAAAAATGAGAGAATAAGTCGGCGACAGAAGAGAACATGGCGGAGGAGAAGGAATTTCAGCACTCGTGGGAACGGACTCGACTTCGGGAGTAGCGACTACCATCGAAGGATCCATTTCCTCG
Source organism: Eragrostis tef (assembly GCA_000970635.1). Lineage (NCBI taxonomy): Eukaryota > Viridiplantae > Streptophyta > Magnoliopsida > Poales > Poaceae > Eragrostis > Eragrostis tef. The sequence goes on along the minus strand of LAPY01004568.1, from coordinate 9,748 downwards.
GTCGAAGGGCGCTTGTGTGGGCAGAAGCCGAAGCTCAGATAAAACCAATTTATCCGAGCACCAATGCCCCTTTGAGGACTTTTGATCCACTTCTTTTGAGAGAACTTCTCGAGAAAAGAAGAAACTCAATCCTGAGGCAACCAGAGATTGAAACCTGCAAAAAGCACAATGTATAAATACAAGAAATCATAAATAAGGGAAAAGTAGAAAAAGCAATCAAAGACGGCGAAGGACAAAGAAGAGTCATACAGGGTTCCAATATCGAAGGAAAAAACTGGCATACTTAAGCCAAACTTATTTCTACCGAAAGAAGAAGGCTTCTAGCCATGACGGGCAAGAGGAAGAACACCAGCAGCGAAGCATTCCTCCAGAATATCACGAAGAGTCATCTTTTGGCTAATCTTTCGAAGAGCATCAACACATCGAGAAATAGATTGACTCCTTGAGGGATCGACATTATTGGTAATCCATATACCAGCGGGTTTTTTAGTACAAAAATCAATGGCAAGCAACTGAATCCTAAGGGTCATTAGGAGACGGTTCTCCAAAAATGAGAGAATAAGTCGGCGACAGAAGAGAACATGGCGGAGGAGAAGGAATTTCAGCACTCGTGGGAACGGACTCGACTTCGGGAGTAGCGACTACCATCGAAGGATCCATTTCCTCGGTCGAAGGGCGCTTGTGTGGGCAGAAGCCGAAGCTCAGATAAAACCAATTTATCCGAGCACCAATGCCCCTTTGAGGACTTTTGATCCACTTCTTTTGAGAGAACTTCTCGAGAAAAGAAGAAACTCAATCCTGAGGCAACCAGAGATTGAAACCTGCAAAAAGCACAATGTATAAATACAAGAAATCATAAATAAGGGAAAAGTAGAAAAAGCAATCAAAGACGGCGAAGGACAAAGAAGAGTCATACAGGGTTCCAATATCGAAGGAAAAAACTGGCATACTTAAGCCAAACTTATTTCTACCGAAAGAAGAAGGCTTCTAGCCATGACGGGCAAGAGGAAGAACACCAGCAGCGAAGCATTCCTCCAGAATATCACGAAGAGTCATCTTTTGGCTAATCTTTCGAAGAGCATCAACACATCGAGAAATAGATTGACTCCTTGAGGGATCGACATTATTGGTAATCCATATACCAGCGGGTTTTTTAGTACAAAAATCAATGGCAAGGTACTTGTAATAAAACCAGTCTTTCACCCACTCGTTAAAGCGAGGTGGATCGAAGCTACCAAGAGGTACCAGAAGCCCCTCTCTAGCTTCAAATTCAACAACTCTGAAGCAAGGACTGAGATGATTCTCATGATCGTAAGAAGGAACATGCCGAGATTGGTACACATGATAAAAAGCATGAGGCTCAGGTTTTAACCCTTCGCTAATACAAGCCCACGCGAAAGCAGACATGGTTGCAACAGCAACAGGGGTAAGCTGATGAAGCTGGAGATGGTATAAAGAAAGAACATGAAGGAAGAAAATCAAAGGCAGAAAAGAAAGGCCGGCATCTAGAAAAGACGAGAAGACAACAAACTCATCGTCTCGAGGATTTAGGCGAACTTCCGGAATTTGCTTTCGGTCCTTTCAAAGAAAGACGAATGAATCAACATCAAGAAGACCAGACTCCGAATAGCACTTCGAAAAAATACCCCTATAACGGGAGGCGGAGATAGACCTCATGAAATAATAGTCGGCTCGAAGGGAATGGAAACCCCTAGGGGACGCAGCAGACTTCGGCCTAGTCATCGATGAAAGAAAAGAATTACCTTTGAAAGAAGAGATGCCAACAAACAGCCACGGCGGTAAAAAGATACGGATGGGAAAAAGTGAAAACGACGCATATTTAAATACCAGCTGAAAAGGAGAGGACATCAGAGTAAAATGCCGCAGGACCAAGGACTTAATCAAGAAAGTGAAATAATTAAAATATACGTTGCAAAAAGAAATATAAGGGAAGATCGCAGTCGACAAGACAACTGCCTCAAGAAAACGCCTTCGCCTAATTCCCTTCGGCAGTGGAGGGCTAATGTTGGGAAGTTAGCTGCGATCTATGGACAGACCACCACTAGGAGCGAGCCACAAGTACGCGAAGGGATCTGTGGGAGACCACACCAAAGCTCCACTAACCCACGCGAAGATCGACGACCACTAGCGAAGGCGGAATAAGAACGCAGATGGCATAGGAACGGCGCTTAGTTTGAATCACCAAGCTAAAGAGTGATGACAAGGCAGCCAATGGCATGTATGTAAATACGATCATCTCCCACTTATAAATATAGAGGGAGATGACCTTGTAAAGACATCTGGTTTTCGGGCCTCGAGCCAAGGACAATCATTTACACCGCGCTCAACTCTCCTAACACTCCGAACACCTTCGCCCAGCATCGCGGTCAAAGGAGGTCTTCGCGCAACTAACTGCAGGGAACTTGAATGTGAACACCTTCGACCAACACTTCGAGCCAGGAAGGAGGGCTTCGCTCCAACCAGATGGCAAAGCCGTCGACCAAGGAGGGCTTCGCAGGACGAACCGAAGACCTCTTCATCCCTCGAGGGCTTCGGGCGAGCAAGAACTGCATCAACTCTACGTTGGAGGGCTTCAACATCAAATTGAGACCTTCGATCTCCCAACAGGTACATGTGCATGCAATCACCTCAGAGACTCATGTCCTCGGCCCAATGCATACTTTCCATCATCCATGATTTTATTCTATTCGCAAATAATTCCTCAATATTAACCTTAACAATAGTTCAAATCATCTATATAATGATGAAGGCTCAATCTAGGTTGCATTCTCATAAATATGGACATTATGGAAGGGATGGCTTTATGACACAAATATTGGTTTGGAACCTGTACCACATTTCCCACATTGTCATATCTGAACTAACAATAATTCTATAATGCACAAGAACTAAAGAAAGAAGATAGGTGATACATGATCAATCGGTGTGTGACTTGCCTTCTTGCTCGTCGGTGTTCCACTCTGTAGGTTCAAGATTCACCCCCCTTCTATACTAGCCCCCGATCCAAGCTCGTATGCGTCACGATATAGTGTTGATTAAGAACAAGCCATAATAAATAGAAACTCTAAAAGAACAAATGAAACTCCAAAAGAAATCTGAACACATTGAATTATGAGTTGAAATCATGTTTGTCAAGGCATGATGCATTGAAAGGAAACAAATCTGATAAATGCATGTATGTGCCGTACTGTAGCATTTCAGGCAACACGACACTGTCATTTGGAAACCGAATTCTGGTACTAGTTTTCACATGTGCTTAATTTACAGGATGAATGTTGCTCTATGCATTTGGAAACTCAAATGCTATGATCTCTAATATGACTGAAATCAACACTCATATTAACTTTAGTTCAGCTAAGATTATTTGACTATATGCTAACTGACGGCATCAGATTGGCGTGGTTCATGCAGTAGAAATGTCTATACAGATAGTACTAACAGATGTCCTGTATAGACATTAAAATTATTTTCCAAATGCAAGGAACTGATGCTAACTAATTAACTGAATGTGTACTCTGTTTGGGCTCCTAGCAAGCATGACTGAATGAAAGTGTGGCAGCCCAAAGAACATGCTCTATTTTCTTTTCTTAAATATATATAAAGTGATCCTGATTCCTCTACATGCAAGCATAACCAGTGACTATTCACTTGTGCAAAAGGTTCCTGTCAGCTAACAACTAGTTAGTTCAGTTTTCAGACATGAACAGTAATTTGGTGTAGTTCCAGAATTATTCTCGATGAGCCCCGGATATTATCTAGCAAGGACAGGCTTTTAACGAAATCGTGTTCATCACAGTAACAGTTTACAGAACGAGCATGCTTATGCCTGAATGCATCCCGTGTCATGGTGATTATGTATACCCAAGGCGTAACTGAACCTGCTCTGTTTTACTCTAGAGCTCACATGCTGACAGTGAACTATTATTAGTACTAGTACTTGTACTAGTCGGTGATTAGTTCTACTCATGGCTGGCCCAACCTCAGGTGGAACTATTTATTCATCTACTCATATGCACAATAGAAAGAAAAGCTAGGAGTGCAGCTTGTCGACAGAGTAGTGTTGCTAAGGTTAGAGCTACACTGCTGCTCTCTGCTTTCTTTACTAACATGGCTGGTTCTACCATAGCTAGTGCCTACTTATGCATGTCAGGATATGCAGACCAATTGGCTACTATTGCTAATGGAAAAGCTTAACAAGCTTCTCCAATTTCTCTCGCCCTAAAATATGTTCTTGGAGATAATCACACTAGAGCTGCTAATACTGCGACTAGCTTCGTTGCCGTTGACGGCAACAAACCTGATCAAGGATTACTTAACGAGCTGCAGCTGCTCTGTTTCTCACTCTAGATCCTGAGCACTTTGCAGAGAAAAAGAACAGGGCAGGGAGATGGGCACTTACCCCTTCTACTAGCTGAGGATGTGTTGAAACTACAAGAACTCGACGTGATCTAGAGACAGGTTTTCTTTTCAAGGGGACAGGGGAAAGGAGCTCCTCTGTTTTGCAAGAACAGAGCAATGTTCTGACTGTTTGTAGTGGATGAGAACGAAGAAATTCGGAGAACAGGTAAAATAGTGCTACGCTTTGTTGGGGTATCGAAGGTCTTGAATCCACTCAACGAAGCCCACCAACAGGTAGTGTGTTTGAACTCTGTCCTCGCGAAGGCCTCCGTATGCTTTGATGTCCGGAGTTCACTCTGCGAAGCCCTCTTGATTTCTTGTTGTCCCTCAGGTTCCTCGGCGAAGCCCTCCTGAGATGTTAGCGTTGTTGGAATTAGGTTTTACTGTTTAGGCCGTTCCTTTGATCTCCAGTTATACGTGACTCCGAAGCCCTTGATCGTCCGCGATGCCGGGCGAAGGGTTCAAGGAAACGATGGAGAAAAGTGGTCAGGATCAATGAGATATCTTTGGCTCGTTACCCCAAAAACAGATGTCCTTACAAGACCCTCTCCGTCCATATTTATAGGGGGGAAGAGGAATCGTTATTACAGCTGCGCCATTAGTCAACTCTGTTACACCTCTTCTTTGCTATCTTCACTCCGTTTTTACCTAGTAGCCTTCGCTACTTCCTCAAAGGCCTTCATGTGGATCACGAAGCCTTCGGTGCCGTCTTTATCACCTTCGCGCTTCCCGTTCCAGTCATCGACCCTAGCTTCTGCTTTGCCTTTTATTGAGCTTCCGCCCTCCATCATCATCTAGTCCTTCGTTGTCCATGATTGCAGCCATCTCTCCAACATTAGCTCTCAACTGTTAAAAGTAATAGTGAAGGTATTTCTTGAAACACTTATATTTGGCTGTAATGTTATTCTTTCTTTTTATGGCTTTTCTGCTAGATTTTTTAATCTTTATATGCTTTTTGACTGCATCCCCATTTTACTTGTTTTTTTCTTCTTCATTCCTGGCCTTCCTTTAGTCTTTAAATATGATTGTTTTTGATGTAGTTGGATGGTTCCGATGGGAAAACACTAAAAAACAAGTGTTTACTTGCAAACGAGTCAAACCGGGCTGAGTCGGAGCTCTACGGAAGCCGTTTGGGTGAATACCGTGTAGTTTCAGTCAAGATGACCCTAGTATCTTTCTTTTTTACTTGTTATGATGTTTTGGATGTAATTAGAAAGTTCCTAAGGGAAAACGTTTAAAAATTTGTGTTACATAGCAAACGAGTCATACCGGGCTGGTTCGGAGCTGTTCGGGAGCCGTTTGCGTGAATATCATGTTGTTTTAGTCCAGACGACCCGAGTATCATTCTTTTTCACTTGTTATGATGTTTTCAATGTAATTAGATGGTTCCTATGGGGAAAAACTCAAAAACAAGTGTTCATTTGAAAACGAGTCAAACCGGGCTGATTCAGAGCTCTAGGGAGCCGTTTGGGTGAATACCATGTTGTTTCGGTCAAAACGACCCGACTATCATTCTTTTTCACTCGTTATAATGTTTTTGATATAATTGGATGGTTCCCATGAGAAAACACTAAAAAACTTGCGTTTACTTGCAAACGAGTCAAACCGGGTTGATTCAAAGCTGTTCGGGAGCTGTTTGGGTGAATACCGTGTTGTTTCGGTCAAAACGACCCGAGTATCATTCTTTTTCACTTGTTATGATGTTTTTGATGTAATTGGATGGTTCCCATGGGAAAACACTCAAAAACAAGTGTTTACTTGCAAACAAATCAAACCGGGCTGAGTCGGAGCTCTACGGAAGCCGTTTGGGTGAATACCGTGTAGTTTCAGTCAAGATGACCCTAGTATCTTTCTTTTTTACTTGTTATGATGTTTTGGATGTAATTAGAAAGTTCCTAAGGGAAAACGTTTAAAAATTTGTGTTACATAGCAAACGAGTCATACCGGGCTGGTTCGGAGCTGTTCGGGAGCCGTTTGCGTGAATATCATGTTGTTTTAGTCCAGACGACCCGAGTATCATTCTTTTTCACTTGTTATGATGTTTTTGATGTAATTGGATGGTTCCCACGGGAAAACACTCAAAAACTTGCGTTTAGTTGCAAACAAGTCAAACTGGGCTCATTCGGAGCTCTACAGGAGCCGTTTGGGTGAACACCGTGTTGTTTCGGTCAAAACAACCCGAGTATCATTCTTTTTCACTTATTATGATGTTTTTAATGTAGTTGGATGGTTCTCATTGGAAAACACTCAAAAACTTGCGTTTAGTTGCAAACAAGTCAAACTGGGCTCATTCGGAGCTCTACAGGAGCCGTTTGGGTGAACACCGTGTTGTTTCGGTCAAAACAACCCGAGTATCATTCTTTTTCACTTATTATGATGTTTTTAATGTAGTTGGATGGTTCTCATTGGAAAACACTCAAAAACTTGCGTTTAGTTGCAAACAAGTCAAACTGGGCTCATTCGGAGCTCTACAGGAGCCGTTTGGGTGAACACCGTGTTGTTTCGGTCAAAACAACCCGAGTATCATTCTTTTTCACTTATTATGATGTTTTTAATGTAGTTGGATGGTTCTCATTGGAAAACACTCAAAAACTTGCGTTTAGTTGCAAACAAGTCAAACTGGGCTCATTCGGAGCTCTACAGGAGCCGTTTGGGTGAACACCGTGTTGTTTCGGTCAAAACAATACGAGTATCATTCTTTTTCACTTGTTATGATGTTTTTGATGTAATTGGATGGTTCCCACGGGAAAACACTCAAAAACTTGCGTTTAGTTGCAAACAAGTCAAACTGGGCTCATTCGGAGCTCTACAGGAGCCGTTTGGGTGAACACCGTGTTGTTTCGGTCAAAACAATACGAGTATCATTCTTTTTCACTTGTTATGATGTTTTTGATGTAATTGGATGGTTCCCACGGGAAAACACTCAAAAACTTGCGTTTAGTTGCAAACAAGTCAAACTGGGCTCATTCGGAGCTCTACAGGAGCCGTTTGGGTGAACACCGTGTTGTTTCGGTCAAAACAATACGAGTATCATTCTTTTTCACTTGTTATGATGTTTTTGATGTAATTGGATGGTTCCCACGGGAAAACACTCAAAAACTTGCGTTTAGTTGCAAACAAGTCAAACTGGGCTCATTCGGAGCTCTACAGGAGCCGTTTGGGTGAACACCGTGTTGTTTCGGTCAAAACAATACGAGTATCATTCTTTTTCACTTGTTATGATGTTTTTGATGTAATTGGATGGTTCCCACGGGAAAACACTCAAAAACTTGCGTTTAGTTGCAAACAAGTCAAACTGGGCTCATTCGGAGCTCTACAGGAGCCGTTTGGGTGAACACCGTGTTGTTTCGGTCAAAACAATACGAGTATCATTCTTTTTCACTTGTTATGATGTTTTTGATGTAATTGGATGGTTCCCACGGGAAAACACTCAAAAACTTGCGCCGGGCTGATTTGGAGCTCTACGGGAGCCGTTTGGGTGAATACCGTGTTTTTTCTGTCAAAACGACCGGAGTATATTTCTTTTTCACTTTTTATGATGGTTTTGATGTAATTGCATGGTTCCCATGAGAAAACACTAAAAAACAACTGTTTACTTGCAAACAAGTCAAACCGGGCTGATTCGGAGCTCTAAACGAGCCGTTTGGGTGAATACCGTGTTGTTTCGGTCAAAACGACCCAAGTATCATTCTTTTTCACTTGTTATGATGTTTTTGATGTAATTGGATGGTTCCCATGGAAAAACACTCAAAAAGAAGTGTTACTTGCAAAGAAGTCAATCCGGGCTGATTCGGAGCTCTACGGGAGCCGTTTGGATGAATACCGTGTTGTTTCGGTCAAAACGACCCAAGTATCATTCTTTTTCACTTGTTATGATGTTTTTGATGTAATTGGATGGTTCCCATGGAAAAACACTCAAAAAGAAGTGTTACTTGCAAAGAAGTCAATCCGGGCTGATTCGGAGCTCTACGGGAGCCGTTTGGGTGAATACCGTGTTGTTTCGGTCAAAACAACCCCAGTATTGTTCTTTTTCACTTGTTATGATGTTTTTGATCTAATTGGATGGTTCCCATGGGAAAACACTGAAAAACAAGTGTTTACTTGCAAACTTGTGAAACCGGGCTGATTCGGAGCTCTACGGGAGCCGTTTGGGTGAATACCGTGTTCTTTCGGTCAAAACGACCCGAGTATCATTCTTTTTCACTTGTTATAATGTCTTTGATGTAATTGGATGGTTCCCATGAGAAAACACTAAAAAACAAGTGTTTACTTGCAAACGAATCAAACCGGGCTGATTCGGAGCTCTACGGAAACCATTTTGGTGAATACCATGTTGGTTCGGTCAAAATGACTCGAGTATCATTGTTTTTCACTTGTTATGACGATATTTATGTAATTGGATGGTTCCCATGAGGAAACACTCAAAAACAAGTGTTTACTTGCAAACGAATCAAACCGGGCTGATTCGGAGCTCTACGGAAGCCGTTTTGGTGAATACCATGTTGGTTCGGTCAAAATGACTCGAGTATCATTGTTTTTCACTTGTTATGACGGTTTTTATGTAATTGGATGGTTCCCATGAGGAAACACTCAAAAACAAGTGTTTATTTGCAAACAAGTCAAACCGGGCTGATTCGGAGCTCTAAACGAGCCGTTTGGGTGAATACCGTGTTGTTTCGATCAAAACAACCCCAGTATTGTTCTTTTTCACTTGTTATGATGTTTTTGATCTAATTGGATGGTTCCCATGGGAAAACACTGAAAAACAAGTGTTTACTTGCAACCTTGTGAAATCGGGCTATTTCGGAGCTCTACGGGAGCCGTTTGGGTGAATACCGTGTTGGTTCGGTCAAAATGACTCGAGTATCATTGTTTTTCACTTGTTATGACGGTTTTTATGTAATTGGATGGTTCCCATGAGGAAACACTCAAAAACAAGTGTTTATTTGCAAACGAGTCAAACCGGGCTGATTCGGAGCTCTACGGGAGCAGTTCGGGTGAATACCGTGTTGTTTCGGTCAAAACGACCCGAGTATCATTCTTTTTCACTTGTTATAATGTCTTTGATGTAATTGGATGGTTCCCATGAGAAAACACTAAAAAACAAGTGTTTACTTGCAAACGAAGCTCTACGGGAGCCGTTTGGGTGAATACCATGTTGTTTCGATCAAAATGACCCGAGTATCGTTCTTTTTCACTTGTTATGATTTTTTATGTAGTTGGATGGTTCCTATGAAAAAACACTCAGAAACAAGTGTTTACTTGCAAACGAGTTAAACCGGGCTAGTTCCATACCATCCCCAAACAAGTGGGCAGGCCGAGACTTCAA
>LAPY01004567.1:2874-15766 GCA_000970635.1 Eragrostis tef | reverse complement strand
CACCGAGGGGGGCCCCCCCCCGGGCGGCGCCCCCCGCCAGCCCCGCAAGGTCAGAGCTTCGCCAGAAAGATTTTTTTGTTCTCAATCATCGTGGAAGCAGGCGAGTTCTGGAGCGCAGGGGCTGAGCTACAGGGGGTGCTGGGTGGGCTGCAGCACCCCCTGCATCCTATCAAGCTCTAGTTTAATTTGTAACTCTTCAACAAGTTTTCATCTAAACACATTAAGTTTGGCTTAATATATGTTGAATTTTCTTCGGTCTAAGCAAAGCAGCACCCCCTTTGCTCACTTTCTGGCTCCGCCCATGCTGGAGCGCACAGCACAAAGTTCCACAAGGACAAAACTTTCGTTTAGATGCCATTGACCGTACAGAGTTTTGTTACAAACAAACTCTTCTCAAGAAGAAAGTCTCCCTGTAAGTAGAATTTTTGGTGCATTGTACGTACATCGCAAGTGTAGTCAGACACGAACACTAAAGTCTGTAGCATGAAAGGAGCTGGCTCGCAGTGCTGACCTTCTTTCTTTGACCTGATTGTCTGAATTTCTGGTCAAAGGAGCCGGCTCCCAGTGCTCTCAGTACTTATCAACATTACCATTCAGGCAATACCGAAACAGAACAGTACGGCTGTATCACTTAGGTCCTCTTAATTAGAAAATACTGAATTGACATCTTTAAACTTATTCTACTGTGTCACTTAGGTCTCTCTACTTATGTTAACATCTCTAAACTTATTCGACTGTGTCATTTAAGTCAACTAGACTGAAACCGATCCGACATTAGAATTACCATTTAACATATAGTTTTAAGGTGGATAATATACTTATTCTCTTTGGAGGTGTAAGTTACACGACATAGTAGTTGAGGATTGATTTTTAAACCCTGACAAGAGTTGAGAACTTAATATAGACTTATTTTGTTTAAGAAACAATAAAAGTAATGTTGCCTATTGCCATGCGTTTCAGGAGTCATGTGAGCAAGTACATGTGAAATCTAAAGTGCAACTACCAAATAATGACATATATATATATATATGAAATCTAAAATATAATAGTTTATGTTTGCATCGGGCAGAAATATATGCGGAATTTTAGTTTACGAAGAACATGAATTTTTTCAATTTGTTTTAAGAAAATATCAATGAAAGAACTACATTTAATCTCTTATCAATACAATTGCATGTAACAAGCTTGTGTCATATCATGATGGTTTGGGCCTAGTTGGACCTAAGTGACACCGTCAAATAAGTTTAGAGATGTTAATATAAGTATATGAACTTAAGTGACACAACATAACAAATTTAAAGATAGTAAATCAATATTTTCTAAGTAGATTTACCTAAGTGACACAACCGAACAAGTTTAAGGATCGTATCTTGAAAAGGAGACTCAATCAAATTTGTGTAAGTGTAGTTCCCAACACTTAATTGAACAGATGAGTTATATGATGTCACTGTTAAGCAACTAAAATTTGTTAATGTGATTTGGCTAATGATAACACAGGTAGAGTAGCGCATATAAATAGACGTTGCAGGACCACACATAAGCATGGTGGTAAGTGGCTTCAATATTCATTGGAAAATATAACAAATAGAGTAAACTTCACAATGTCACCAAAACTATATTTTTATAGTCACAAACTAATCAATAATTTAGGGTGTTGTTTTAAGAAACCACCATATTTTTAACTCATACCGTATCTAATACTCTGGTCCCACATGTCAGCTGCATACTCATCCATCAAATTTGTACAGTCTCGTATTTTTACTATGCAACTGAAGCATGAGATCATAGGATCAAATACGATATTAGTTAAAAATATGATAATTTTTTGAAACAACACCCTAAATTATTGGTGGGTTTGTGAAACATGTACTATACTTGGTGGGTTTGTACTATAAAGTCACAATTTTAGTTGGTTTGTGAAATTTACTCTAACAAATAACTTCTACTAGTCACCTTCGTTATCAAATACGCTTGCAAATAAATTAGTTGCATTTACCACCCCATCTAATTTGTAGAGATGAATATAGCATATCTGATGGAACTCGGTGTGTTTTAAGAAACCTCAACACTTTCTCATGTTAGCATACTAGGTTGAGCGTGCGAGATCATGTTGTAAAATATTGTATGTTTATTTACTTGACATCATCCATGTACCTTTCGGGCGATTTTTACCCTAAGATTAGTGTTCTCGGATGATAAGTGCTATTGTTAAATTTGTAGGATCTACAGAAGCAATCCTTAAATGACTTCTCACGGCAGTATAAGTGAATTGTACACATTTTCTTATCAGTTTAGTTTTTTAGGTGAGGTTGTTGGTGCACGACTCACGTCTTTGTATGGTCATAGCGACATGTACCTTCCTTGGTGAACCTTGAAACCAGAAAGCGTAATTCCACGTCATAGATACTCCCTTTGTTTCAAAATATAAGCTATTGTTGACTTTCAGACACCATGTTTGACCGAATTATAAAAATATTATTTATTTTGTTATAATTTGTTTTATCATTTATATATACTTTAAACTTGATTTAATTGTTTCTATATATTTATAAAAATTTTGAATAGGACAAGCAAATCAAACACGATGTTTGAAAGTCAACAATAGTTTATATTTGAAACATAGGGAGTATCATTTGGAATTAGGAGGACACATATCGCCTCAAGAAGTGTGGTGCGAGCGAAATTACTGTGGAGACACGTTGCTGTATAGACTATTTTACGTACATTTGAGTGAACAGAATGTGCGCAAAACTGTTAAACAATAATATATTGAACAATCTCTACTCAAGTTTGGTGTGCGCTACCAACTCATTAAGCGACTAGTCCAAAAAAAAAAAAGTTGGAAATGTAGGCACGCCAGCTTTCCGCCTCCATCTAGTACAGTACTACTGTATATATCGTCACCCCGGGTGCAAATTTCAACGCTGTTCACCGCTTGCTGACTGTGTACTGCCGCATAGGAGTATGACATAGGGACGCAGTTGTTGAGAACGTCGCTCTATCACCATCGATTCAGAGAAACTCGGTCTCTGTTGATTAGTCGCATGGTTGGTGCACCTCAGAAACATATATAGGGTTGTTGTTTGGTTGACTGCACAAACACTTGTTGCACGAGATGGAATTAGAAAAATAGTAATTATTATAATTATTATTTGTGTAACTATATTTATGACAATGAAAGTTTTTTTAATAAATAATAAGGTGTAAGATATAATAAATTATTTTCTTAGGTGGTAAATATAATAGTAACTAGAACATAACATATGATAAAATATATGGTTCTAATAGCAAAACTCAACAGATGGGTAATACAAAAGCTCCAATCTTTGCCCATGCTTATAAATTTCCCATAGAAGGTTGGACGATGGTAGTACGTTTACTCAAATTTATTCACATAACATGAACTCAGATTTTCAACACCAAGAAAGACCATTACAATTAAAATGTAATAATGAATAATTAAGAATCATTCCAATAAAACATCTTAGCCATCAAAAATCACGTATTGTACCACCGAACGATTAAAAAAAGTTAGGAACTGTATGTAGTAAAGGATTTTTACATGAATTTTGGAATGGTAATGCCGTGGTGCTTGCGGAATGGAGAACCAACAATCCAATACCACTGAGACCATCAAGTGGAAATGAAACCTGAGATGAAGATGCATGTTGGAAGCCAAAGTAATGCGATTTGTCTGCTACTCACAAACCCTGATGCTCAGGTCACCATGTAGAGAAATCTGCAACCCTGAGAAATGAGGACAAGAGAACGCCAACACCACTTCGATTCAGTTGAGATAGGGTGAGACCACACAGCCCCCGAGCGGCCAAGAACAGTGGAAAATTTAAGTCTTCATCCCCAACTGAAGTCTGCTTCTACTTACTTGCATAACGAAGCATTTTCTTGTTCTAGTATATTGCAGGTCAAAGGCCCCATTTCACCGAAATTGCATAACGAAATCCAACTCACTGACCTGCTTGCGACAAAACGATTTCATTCAGTAGGTCGTGCGCTTAATTATAGAGCATCACGAACATGTATGACATCACAAACAGTTGTAGAGTATCGACTCGAACAGAAGAGGGCAGCGGAAGGAGGTCAATAATAGATAGGCTACTATGTTCCATTTTAATTTGCATGTAGTCACCATACGTCCTGGTTTGAGGAAAATCTTTTTCAGATAAAAGTTCTCATGAACCGAAAAGGTTTATCATACTGCTCATGCACCAAATATGGAATTCAATTGTGGCAAAAGAGAATAAGTGAATGTAAAACTTCTCTAGTTAAAAGGATGTGATGGCTGCTACAAAGAACTAATCTTGATGACTTCAGGCGTTCCTTGTACGAACAGAGAGATCGAAATAGCTAGGGTGTGCCTATGTTGAGCATCAATAACAGAAGAAGCTGGCAGATAGGGACAGATATAGGGTAATTTTGAAAACTAATGGCCATTGGTTTAAGGGTAATTGTAATTGTACTAGATATTTTGCCCTAAAAAAATTGTACTAGATATTAAGATACTCCCTCCATTTTTGAATAATTGTCAGCGTTGACTTTACTGTAACAACTTTGACCACATGTCTTTTTCTTTAAAATGTTTCTAGTTACTTCAATCTTTCATATGTTTTGTAGGTTTTGAGGCACGCAACATTACCATTATATACTTTCAAATATATCTAAATATTTTATAAAAAAACATAGAGTCAAATTTGCTACAGTAAAATCAAAGCTGACAATTATTAAAAGGCGGAGGTAGTATTTGTGGTCTGCTTCTTATTGACGAGGACGAAGATCTTGGCCGCGAAAGGCCACTGATGAGAGCCTAGGACAAGCCCTCGTTGTTCCCACCGCGTCGGCGCGCTCGAGGAGCAGGTTGAACTGATCTCGTTCATATGGAGTGCACGACGGAGGCGGGTGCCCTCGCTGTCCTCGACCGTACGTCTTCTCAATGTAGATGACGAACTCGTTGTCGCGGTGTCTCGTCTTGGCTCTCCAGCCCTGTCCACTCTTGCGCAACTTGAAGCGCACCACCGTCAGCGACATGCTCCTGACGTAGGCCAGCGCCACGCCGTGGTCAGGCCCGCCGAGGAGGTATATATAGGTCCGCCCTCCCGTTCTGCAACAGACTGTTGTTGGAAGCACGTGGATCCGGCGGCGAGGCCATGCATGGTTGACGGAGAGGACGGCTGGACAGCGTTGTTGGCGTTGGCGCGCGTGCCGTCCGAGTACTTGTGGAAGAGTAGCAGGATGAGGTTGGCCTTGCAGCTGTGCGCCAGCGAGCACACGTCGTGGTGCGTCGAGCTGTACGGCGCCTGTGCCACCGTGCTGCAGATGGTTGCTGCACCACTCCAAGTACCTGAACGTATTCCGATGACCTTGTGTTGCTCGAGAAGGATCTTGACTTGCGGTAGGGCTTGAGGACGCGTGTCCAATGAGCTCCGTGAGGTTGACGACGATGAGTGGCACGGAGGAGTCGCGTGAGGAGCTCGATGCCAGGAACAGCGCCATGTACACCGGCATGAAACAACGCTTCCTTACCAGCAAGGTGCCGAGGTCGTCGGGCATCCCCTTGCCCTGCGCCGACGACGCTGTGGTGGGACTCCATCCCCTCCCCCATGCTGCCGGATAACATTTTCCGAAGTTATCATTAATAATGGCCATTAGTAGTGAATCTCTGATATCATATCACACCGTCAGATCAAACTAATGGCTATTAGTTTTGGAGAACTAATGGTCATTATTTTAGACTCTGAAACTGCTCGATATAGGGTGTGCACTTGTAGAGCATCAAAACAGGAAAGACGGTAGCGAAGCGACATTAATCTCTAAGGGAAGAACGAAGGAAACAGTGATTGCAGGTACCTGGTGACACAACTGAGTAACAGATCAATCTATAGACGCGTCGCGGAACCACCACCGATGGTATCTCGTGCCGTCATCGTCGTCCCCGTCCCGCACAACCACGATGCACGATCCCATGGAGCCTTCACTACACCACAACATAGAATTAACGACCCATGTAGGTTGGTAAAAATGGACTTTTCCCGACCCACTATGAATTGGAGAAAGTTACCTACTCCTTGTCAGTCGCTAAATCTCGTTTTACAGACAGACGGTGGGTCGGTAAAATTTTTTGCAACTAGTGTCTGTGTGTGAGTCGGCAATTCGTGATTTACATGTCCATCAGTGGGTCGGTAAAAGTCTCCCTCCTGAAGCCCAATCAGTCGCACAACAGAAATAAGGCCCAAGGCCTGCTAATACTAAAAACCCTACGAGCCTCATCCTTCTCTTTCCCTCCTGCCGCCGCACTTGCCCAAAATACCCCGACGTCTGGCTCTGCCCCTCCCACCGCGCCGCCGCAGCCGCCACAGGCCCCCGGGCGCTGCGGTTCCACCTGCTGCTGCGCAGCGCACCCCGCCGGATTTCTTGCTCGGGGCGCCCCCTCGCGCTCCTTCGCTCCGCCAGCCGTGCGCCGTTCTAGAGCTGCAGATCCAGGCGGCGTAGTCCAGATCGAGCTCCAGCAGAAGTCGACCAGATCGAGCTCCGCGTGCCGTTTACTGCTATGTCCTTCGATCTCTTCTTTATTTGCCGCTGTTTTTCCCTGTACAGGTGCCAAGAATCGCAGGCAAGGCAAGCGGTGGTGGTTGACTCGAATGGATTCAGGCCTGATTTGTTTAATCCTTTTGTGGTAAAGCTAAGTGCCCGAATCTTCTTCTCTTCCCTTGCGTGAATTTCTGATTGTTTAATCATTCCCCTGCACCCGTAGCAAATTTGTTTAATCTACTCCTGTGGCTCTTCACCGAAGTAGCAGAACTGCTCACCTTCATCTCTTTGTTTAAAAGAAAAACCTTGTCTCCTGCATTAGTTAACTGTGCAATTCCAGTAGCTTATCGAATTGTTTGGGTTGTTAAATTGCTTACTGAAACTTGAAAGTTTTGGTCATACATTACTTTGTTGTGTACTAGTTGATTTATGTACCTTGTAGTTTTTCTGTACTTGTTTTTCCAACCAATTAGTACTTGGACTTGTAGTTGTTATATAGCTTAATCTTCTAATATTCAAACTTTAGAAATAACATACTGAGGCCCATACTATGCTGAATATTCCTTACTGGTTTTCAATTTTGAAATTGCCTTGTAGGTAACTATTACTACTGGTCAAGGAAAATTTTGGGTTCAGGATGAAGCCTTTGCTCCAAGGATCTGTTGTGCGTCACCTGGAGGAAGCATGCAAACATATTACAAATTCTAAATTGTAAATTTTGAGAGAGATAGTTTCCCATGTTGTATGATGATAGATTAGTTTCACTTGTACAGTTGTACTACCAAGGAATATTCATATTCAAGAGTAATGAATGTTCCTATTCAAGTGTATTTTGTGTTTTTGCAATATTCAATTGAATGATTCTATTTCTGTAATTCAAGAAATGCACTGTTGCATCTTGGTTTAGCTTCCTGAATGTCAGGTGACAGAAATATTGGTCTCTTTTTTTTTAACTGAAAATTCTGTTTAGCAATGGACAGTTGGTCGGTAATTGTATCAAGTAGCATCCAACCATGTGTCGGTAATTCTTTGAATCAGCATTTGAGAGTGGGTCGGTAAAAAGTGGTCGGTCGGCAAAATTTTTATCGACACCACTTATACCGACCAAGAGGGTCGGTAAAAGTCTTTACCGACTTATAGAGGGTCGGCGAAAGGCCTTTTACCAACTCATCGTAAGTTGCTTATTGTCTATCGTGGTGTAGTCTTGCGGTAGAGAGAACCAATGGCAGTGTCGCGATCAACCAGAATATGTGCATAACTGTAAAAATAATGTATCTCTACTCAAGTTTGGTGTGCGCTACCAACCAATTAGGCTACTAGTCCAAAAGAAAAAAAGTTGAAAATGTAGCCACGCTAGCTTCCCGCCTCCGCCTAGTACAATACTACTGTATAAATCATCACCCTGGAAGCTGCAAATTTCAACGCTGTCGACTGGCTGACCTGGCCCATACGTTGGTCGAGGGAGAGAGAGGCATAGGTGCCCTATCCTCAATTCCTCATATAAAAGTTGTTCGTGTCCCAGGTGTGGGTTTGGTTCAGCTTTTAGAGGCTATGGCTTCCAATATAATCCAGAAGCTGAACCCAAGGCTCGTTTCTAGGCAGCAGCCCATAATTTATTAGATCCTTGTTAGCAATGTTTGGACCACAGCTGGCTTTCTCGTACGCAAAACTCACAGCACCCCAAGAGCAGCTGTGAACGGCTGTGAGGGCGGAGAGTTCAAAGAATGCCACCGCCTATGTGCGTAACGGTTCGCGAGTTCTTTTTCCCGTTGCCTTTCCACTCCGCCCGTGAGCATCACCGCCCGCCGCTCCTCTAGCCTAGGGATCCGGCCCTTCCCTCCCGTGTCGGCGGTCCTCCTCCGCCTCTTCTCTAGACGGCGAAGCCTCTCTTGCCCCCCCCGGCGGTTCACACGACGCTGACAACAATTCCAATTGAAACAACTTAGAACTGAAATATAGATAAGTTTAGGGTCATATTCTAAAATGTCAATAATAAATAGGTATAGACATTTTCCTCATGACAGTTTGAAGTTGTCTCTAAATGTTGCGAGTCACTTTTTGCTGTGTTATTTTTTCTATAGAGACTATTTTAGAGGATGCGCCATCTTATCATTACTAGAAATATGCTGATTTTCAGGTGTCATCAACCATGGTTAGTGATTTTCTTTTTGTGATAAATCATGGTCATAAAAACCGTTCATCATTGATCGAGAGTCGCTAGTGATGATTTATGATGTTTGTGTTTCTGATTTCTCTGCTGTTCCGCATGATATGGTATTGTAGCGTGTATATGTATACGATCCATGTGGCATCCGACATGCACTACACCACGGTAGAGAATTAGCGACTGCAGTGGGTTGATAAAGATACACTATTAGCAATAGACTATAAGTCGGTAAAAGTTATTCACTCACCGTGAGTCGGTAATTT
The DNA here is from genome assembly GCA_000970635.1 of Eragrostis tef. Taxonomy (NCBI): domain Eukaryota; kingdom Viridiplantae; phylum Streptophyta; class Magnoliopsida; order Poales; family Poaceae; genus Eragrostis; species Eragrostis tef. The sequence goes on along the minus strand of LAPY01004567.1, from coordinate 6,793 downwards.
TATATTTATCAATGGACAGTCGGTCAGTAAAAGTTTTGATATATTGCGTTACTGGGTCGGTCGCTAAATATGTCAGTTCGCATCATTCAGTGGGTCGAGAAAAATATGTTGGGCCTTTGGGACAAAAACTGTAGAAGAATTGGCCCATGGCCCATCTAAATCTAACCCTAAAACTCCTATCGGTGCCTGTCGACAACAACCAACCTCGCCGCCCCTTCTCTCCATCGATCCCCAAAGCACCACAACCACTTCCCTCCAGAGAGGAGCCACATCCATCGACTGGAGCTTCCCGGTGCTGGAGGCGAGCTGATTCATTGCAAATGGAGGCGGAGAGCTGCTGCGTGGGTGAGGCACGGTGGCTGCCAACGGGCAGAGCTTCGTGTGGCAGCGAGTCCGGCGGGGGAGGTGCAAGGCGGCGGGCGGATATGCTCAGGCGAGGTCATCCTCGGCGCGACCAGCCATCGAACTTAGCGAGATGCGGCTGGTTCTGATCTGCTGCCGCCCTCCGCCCTCTGGCAAGGCCTTTTAGCAACTGACCGTCAGTTGTCTATAGTGAACCGTGGTGCAGTGATGGCTGACAATGTTCAAAATTTCAGCCGAAATTTGCCGGAGTTCTATCACTGGTGGGCGATAAATTTGCTTACCGAGCCGAATATGTTGGCCCAATTTGAATTTTTCTCTCCTCCAACACAGCCCAAGAGGCCCACACAACCATCCCAAGGGGCATAAAACATCAACCGAAACCCTAGCCATCGCATATTTTATTTCTCTCTCCTCTCTGCATTCTCCCGTCTAGCCTCCGATGCGCTCCCTCCTCTACACATCTATGCAAATCTGGCCATGGATGGTGCCTTCAACCCAATGGGCTTTCTTGATGTGCGCTTGAGAGAGCAACTGATGCATTGCGACGGTGGGAATCAGATCAGCCTTTGGTATGATTGCGATGACGGGAATGGGGGTGGTGCTTCTGTAGCATAGGTACAGATTTATTTAAGCTATTTCGTTCTTCTTTCTGTTTCCGATTGATATTAGATGCACTGATTACTTTATTCTGGACTGATTGCACCAGCTTGGACATGTTGTTTTGAAGGCCAGCCTTTGTTACAGTCAGTTACACTACTGAGGCGAATTGCACAAATTGCAAGCATTAACTTGTATGGGTATTGGGAGCATATCTGCCGAAAATCAACTAAAATTGAAAACCGGGAAACTTGCAACATGGACTGTTAGATGTGGCATCTACGGTTGATATGATGCATGTGATATCCTGCAGCTTCTGGTGATTTTGCACTTGCCCCCTTAAACTTTGTTGAGTCTTGCACTTTTGGGCTTTTAGTTGCAACTATCTACGGTAGATGCAACATCCAGTCCATATTGCAACTTTTCAGGTTTCTAACTTTTAGTCAATTTTCACTGATATGCTCCCATGGATGTGACTCTTATGGATATGGAAACGGACTGCTTGTTATGGTTGTAGGACCTTAAAACAGCGAATTTTGGTCTTATCTTGGCTCCATTTATTTTTAAACTGAATTATAATTTCTAAACACTGATTGCAAACTCACCTTGTTAAGGTGTGGATGGACCCACATCTTATTGGGCCCTGGACAAATTCTTGGTGGGCCTGACCAATTTCGACCTGTTGTGGGGCCCCCTTTTTGTTGGGCTGGATGGTGTGCCTAAACCCACTTCTTTGTGGGTCAGGCCACTTTTGGCCAGTTTTATTTTTATCACTAAATCGTGATTTTGCCGGTTTCCTTGTTGCCCGGTCCATTTTTCTCATCAAATCGTGACTGTTGCACAAATGGCCAATCATGGGCCTTTCGCTTAATATGGCATGACCCGTTTTGGTCCATGTGTGATTCGACACAAAACATTATATCCAGTCCATAAATCCTATTGTGGGCCCTTCTCACATTGGGCCTGGCTCATTTGCAGTAAAATTAGTTCGTCGCAAATCATATTGATCTTTCTGATTTAATGCTGGGCCGGATCCATGTTTTGTCCATGCTTGAACTGTCACAAGCATATATCAAATTTATATCATGTATTAATTAGATAAATGAGTCAGATATACTTCACATAAACATAGTGATGCCATAGTTTACATTTCCAGCCAGATTAGTTTAATTAATTAAGTTGATTGTTCTTGTGCACAAAATATTAATTTAATTAATAAATTAATTAATTCCGCAAGCCCACGGATCACCACTGTAGCATTTTAATCCAAAGTATTTAAGGATACCATATTTATATTTTTCTCAAGGGAAGGTTAGCCTAGAGATATCGAGTATTAACAAAGTTGTATGTGGAATACCAATCATACTAACTACGGGGGTAAGGATATGATATATATGATAAGGGGTAATTGGTGCAAGACACTCAAGTAGTATTCCGGATAAACAAATAAAAAAGTCTCGAGTATTTAACTTAGGAGGACAACGAGATAGAATCTAAGACTTTCATGTGTATAATTTATTTCTATTCCAAGGAAGCAAGCAACCTTTATGCTAGTTTTATTATTGTCTCAAGCAGAGAGTAATGGCATTCTAATTGAATGTATTGGTGATGGATTACAAAGACTGGTGAGGCTGTCACTTCTCACTCGTGGCTACCAGATCATTCTGTGGTTAAGGAGCATTTCATACCAAAGCTTCTTAGCACCACACTTACAACTACGATTGATCGAACTAATTCCCGGCCAGAATTAGGCTCCCCGAACCAAAGAACTAAGCATTGGTCAGATTATTGGGGAGAATGATTATATTTAATCCTGTGCTTGCAACAGATTGATCGGAGCTAAATAATGGATTTACTGGCGTCGTTTAGATGCATCGAAAACGGAAACAATAGTTGTCTTTTATGGCCTCCATTTTTCTGGACCTCTTGAGATTTGTGGATCTCAGTTGAATATATGACAATACCTCTTAACTCCATATAGAAAACCCATGCGTTGTGAATAAATAATCAAATATAGGGGGTGTTCATTTCTTTGGAGCTAAACTTAAGCCCTCTCACATCAAAGAGAATCTTGTCATTTAAGATTATTAAATGAGTCTAATTACAAAACTAATTGCACAACCTCTGAGCTAATTTGCGAGACAAATGTAATTCGTAAATTAGCACCCATCTGTCAATTTTTTTAATTAGACTTTATATAAATGCTATGATTTTCTTTAATATATGTGACAGGGCTAAAGTTTAGCCCATAGAAAACGAACTTGCAACAGCATCATATTCATTCAAGAAAGGGCATTATTTTCTGGGGGCACACGGTTGGTTTTCAGTCAACAAACTCACAAGCATTATACTTAATTTTTCCGATATGAGTTCTGGAATCACCATGAATGCGATAGGCAGATAAATGAGCATTTGTGTTCAATTCAAAAAGGAAAAGAAAATAAAAGAAAAGAAACGACAGTGTTGTCCATGGTAGATTGCGAAAGCACTACCTTTTAGCTCTCACCAGTAGTCCCTAAGTTGGTCTTTAGAGCTGGCAGATTAATTTCCATGACCTCTATCCCTCTCTCACATACGATCATGAGCCTAGGTAATTACATGGATGGAATTATAGGTGAGGAGTAAAAAAAATCAATTATAATAAGATAACTGAGGCAATAACAAAGAAAGCAAAAGATCATTTCATCGAACCATATCACACTTGCCAATTATCTAGAAAAACATAGGTCCTAGAGATAGATTGATTGTTCACAAGCAAGTGGTGATGAAGCGAGTAATAACAAGTGTGCAAGTTCAGAGCATTAGGGAGAGTTTTGGAATTTTTAAAGATAATCAAAAGGAATCTTTCCAATTTTTAATTGGTCAAGTTTTATTCAATTAAATTTTCGCGTCTCAGAATGAACTTGACAGATATAGTAGGCGAAAAGGGAGTGTGGAAAACAAACTCGAGCATCACGAG
>LAPY01004566.1:15943-30912 GCA_000970635.1 Eragrostis tef | reverse complement strand
GCGCGCGGCGGGCAGCCCAGAAGCGCACGGCAGCAGGGCGGCGCCCGGGATCTGGGAGGCTGCGCGCGTGGAAAAAGCTGTCGGTGGAAGAAGAAGAAGAAGCTGTAGAAATTAGAAAACCGTTTCCTTCTTAAAGAGTAAGGGTGACCAAAAGTTGATTAACTTCTTCTGACCGGAAGGAAGTCGTCCCCTCGTCGAGCCTCCGGCCCATGAATCTGGCGGCCCGTGAATCCGTAATAAAATCGCTAGCCTCGGATCCCACTTGCTTCGCTTCTCCTCCCCGGTGTCTCCTTCCTCCCGTCCGTCCCCTCCCGGCACGGGCATCCGATACGCCGTCGCGTCCGAGGCACGCCGGCGGTCGGGAGCCGAAGGAGCGCACTCCCTTATCGATCTATTCTCTTATGTTTGCGAGTGAAATCTCAGACCTCTAGGATCAGAAGGTGATGCGATGTACCTCCAAATTCCCATTTCCTTTTTATCTTGTTTTTCGTTTTTGTCTTTCATCTTGGAACAACGACTATGTCAGATTTGGGGCAGCCGGTTCTATGCTTTTCGTTTTGATTAGGTTTGAGCGATCTGTTGGTGATATTACCATAGGTTTCGGGTACAGAAATGGAAGAAAGTCTAGAGATTGTTGTCCATAGTGTCCTTGAACTGTTCCACAAGCAGTTGCCAAGAAATAGAATTTTCTTTTTTGAGAATCGACAAGAAATAGAATCTTATTCTGACTGCAACGATTGATATCAACTGGCTAGAACTTTCGTTTAAACGTTTCCTACCAATGTCTGATGTGCTCGAGGGGTGGGTACATTCGGTGAAATTTGAGTTACTAGCAGTTAATCAGTTTTGGCTGTTATCCGGCTTGCAGTAATGCAGTTTGTGCCATTTTCCCTTTATGTTTTACAGAAAAATGAGATACTTTGTGGATGGTAGGAGTGTGTGGATAGACGAATGATGTCACCGCACCTTCTCAAATCACAATGATTGTTGTCAGATATGTGGAGAGTGGTCCCTATCCATTTTTTTTTGTTTGGCTTATCTGGAAAACATAATGTTTGCACATTAAGGTTTTGTTGAAAGTTGAAGCCGGTGTGGTTGCCTTTAACTGAACTTTAATCTTCTGCTTATGTGCCGCATGCCATTGCTGGTTTGGTAGTGGTACCACAGCACCTAGGACCTGGTCGCTTTTTATTTTGGTTTTAAGATTATTGGCATCACAATCTTTACTACTCCCTCCATTCGCATAATGAAGTCGTTCAGACAGCAGGATTAGTTCAAAATTGAACTAGTGTCCCTGTCCTAACGACATCAATTTGCTATGGCGAGGGCAAACTGTAGGACAAACCTGAGTTCCATATTACTGTCTTGTCTCGGATTTTTCAATGGCGAGGACCAACTGTATATGTTGGCTGCCTGTATTCATCTTTTGGGCTTATCATGTTGCAGAGGTGCATCTTCCATAAACCACTGAAGTATTGCCAAAACGCCAAGGCTTAAGAGTAACTGTTAGGTACTGAAATTTGTGGCTGGGTCGGTCATAATGCACTTAATTGTATTTCTCTCTACCATGACATTCAATGTGCCTTACGTTTGTTATCATGGTGTTGCGTATGGTCTGACAAGACCTTGGTCAAATGGGATTATCAGCACTAATTTTTGTTCACGGGAACTATATCCATTTGAATTAAAACATATTCATTCTCAGAACATCAAGTTGCATATGCTAAATGTTCATGCTGACTCATGTCTGTTCTGCAGGTTTGCTGTCTACCCACGGCGCGGATTGTATTGCAGAACGTTGCTCGCTCCTGCCAATTGGTATGGAGGACCATTCAAATAGGATGCCCAAAACTGACATTGGATTTCAGAGGGGTTCCAGAATCTCTTTGAGAAATCAAAATCCTAAAGATGGGACCAATCCCAGCAGACCTGGAAGCAGCACAAGACTTAATCCTACGAGGACCAGGATGGATGATAACCAAGAAAGATCAAGATACTTATGTGATTCATTTAATTCTTCAAGCTCAGAAATGGTGCCTGCAAACTCGTCCAAATTTCCTCTTAGAAAGTTTGGCGAGGAAAAGCGAAGGCAGTCTTTCTTGGCAGGGGTTGATATTGCTAGTAGCAGTACAAGAAAGGCTGAGATCAAGCCTCTGGAGGGTAGAAAGCAAATGGCTGTAGAGTATGAGTCTGACCCAGAGTGTATAATTTCTGGACAAGGTCAGTCGTTACCACCTGATCCTAAAGGTTCACAGTTAATCAATTCGTCAGGTATTTCTTCACATAGAGTTGATTCCTTGGTCAGGAGTCCTTCACTAAGTTCTAGGACACATAGACAGAATGAGAAGGACGTAAATTTGGGCAATCCAGGAACATGCTCATCGTCGTTTCCTAATCGGCCTACTATACCTGGTAATTCTGCCACTGGTGCGAGGCCATCTTATGGTTATGTTGGTGGAGTACAGAGGCATGGTGTCAAAAACCCTTCATTACTTGATTTGAATAGGAGTAGGAGGTTCGAGGATATGGGACAGAGGGGTTCTGATGGAGGGAGCTCGTCGAGATCAAGGAGCTTAAGTGGAATAAGAACTACTGAACAGCCGCTTCCTCATCAAATAATACAACGAAGCAGCAGAAACAATCAGGATTCAGCAGTTTCAGTAAGGACAAGACGATCTTCTACTCAGGAAAGAGGGGACCATTGGCTTTCTCTGCATGACTCATCCACAAGGAACCAACAGTCAGACCAGTCACATTTGCCTTTTGATGAAGTTTCATCGGAGAGATCAATAAGACCATTCCATCTGGAATTACCCCACGAAATTTACTCATCTAGCCATCGTGGTCCGATTGCTCGGACTGCAGGTAGAAGACCAAGCTCCCTTGAAAGAAGTACTCCACAACTGTTTCCTGATCTCTTGGGTGAGAGAGATAATCTTGGACACATAAACGTGAACGGAATAGCAGAGGTAGTTTTCTAAAACGTTTTTCCTTAATAGTTTGAGTTGTGTGTCATGTGTGGCTACCCTCTGTCAACCAAAAAACAATTTCTCTTGTTTGACCTTGACACTGAGATTATAATTTTATGAAACTGAGATTAATATGCCAATACCATTTTCAAGTGTTCAGTCTCAATATGCAGAAACATTTTGATGACCAGGGTTAGATAGTATGACCGCATGCGGCCCAAAACATTTTGTGTGTGAGAGTGAATTTGATTCAGATAAATGACCTTAACTTTGACTAAGAAGGTAGCAAACATAAGAGTTCCATGCATGCAGGTTTAATTAGCATTGGAGATGACTTAACAAGAAGCAGAACTGACCTATGGGTTTATAGTTTGCATTTTTTTTCCCCGATAAATTTTCTTATTATTTTTATTTTCGCTAACATCTTGGATAATTTGGCAGCAACTACGTGTGCTGATGACTAATCTATCAAACATTCGTGATTTTGCCTCCCATGATGAGCATAGAGAGATGCGGATGAATATTGACAATATGTCCTATGAGGTATTATATTCATCATGTTTGATTCTACCTATGGAGTTGTGTTGAACAAATTCTTTTCTTCGTTGAATCTTACCTCACTATCCTATCACAACTTCCTTGAGATATTAAGCTTCATTGTTACAGAACCTTATCTATTTTAGCCGCGGTTATGATTTGGTTCACTTTTGATGGACACCTTATACAAGATACATCGTTTTTTTTTCTTTCCCATTCTGAACAGGATTTATTGGCATTAGAAGAGAGAATAGGTTCTGTAAGCACTGCCCTTTCTGAAGAACAATACGCAAAATGCCTCAGAAGAAGTTCATATACTCCAGTTACTGCAGAAGTGAACAAATCAGATGCAGATGACATGAAATGCAGTATATGCCAGGTATATAGTTGCCTTGGTGGTACTAATGTTTTTGTTTCAATTTTGGGAACTGATAAGGCTACACGTGGTGCCTCTTGTGCAGAAAGGGGAAAAACCATCTGTCAATAAAACACACACACAAAAAATTGAAAACAAAAATAGGAACAGGAAATTGACAATTGGTAAACAGTTGATGTATACAATACATAGTAAGCAAATAAAATTTGTGCTTGTGCTCTTAGATCACTTGGTTTTTTCGGTAACCCAGTGAAAGATGTTGACTTTTGATATTGAACAGTGTGACATTAACCTCTCCATGTTTTGTTTATCCTTCCCACCGAAGAGAGAGAGAAAAAAAATTCTTATATCCTATCAGTCTGATTCCCTTAGTTTCATGAGAAATGAATTTTACTGTGTATTCACTGGACTCGTGGCATTGTTAAGACTGTTAATTCTACTTCTTGTTGCATGATGGCCATTCCTTGTAATCTGAATTGTAACGCCTGTACCCTAAAATCTACCTTGTTCCTGCATCAACTAGTCGCACATTGGTAACAGAAGGGAAATGTTCAGAATATTTTGGATTATTTGGTAGTTTCTTACGGAAACCTGATTTTTGTTTCCAGGAGGAATTCGTGGAGGGTGAAGAAGTTGGCCGGTTACCATGTGAACACCAGTACCATTTGCGATGTATCGACCAGTGGCTCAGGCAGAAGAACTGGTGCCCGGTTTGCAAAGCTTCGGCAGTACCTTCAACAAGCTAATCCAAGGATGTTTACCGAGTGTTTGGACTCAGCTGTTGCTGTGAGCATGTAAATTGTACTGCTGACCGTGTTCACCCCGGTGTCCTAAATGTTCCTATTAATTTCCTGTGACTTGAGTGACCCTTGGCTGCTGACAGAAATTATATATCGGGTCGCTATATGTTTTCTGTTTTTATAAAGTGAAAACGAAACATATGTTGCAAATGCGTCTCGGCGTTTTGCAAGTGGGATGGCAGTAGCTTGTCGTGCACTGAACTCTCAACAGAATCAGACGTGGCATGCCAAGTGCGTGTGCCTGAACTAGCCAAGCTGTTACAGCCCTTTTGCCACTCCCCTTTTCGCTTTTTCCTTCCATCGTCGAAGCGCCTTATCGTGAAGAACGATTGCATCTTCACAGATCGAGTAAACTGGACCAGACGAAGCTGGATTTGCATCGGCTTTTATCAAGAGAACGGCAATCAACATGATATCTGTGTCTGTGAAGCGAAAGGCACATCACATTCGCCATTTAACATTTGGTAATTAGGACCAGACTGGTCGATCGGCAGCTAGAAAGGAGCTAAGAAAAATGGCGAAGGGAATGCGTAACAGAAAACAAGAGAGAAAAAGACTAAACGACGTGGAAGGAGAGGAGAACTTTCACTCGTCAGCTAGCCATGCACATGCATGCATGAATCATGATGCGAGCTGCATATCATGGATGCTTACGGGAATATGCGTGAACCCAAATCTATAAAAGAAATAGTAAATGATGCAAAAGACTATATTACGCTATACTATGCATGGTAAATGTATAAGAGTGCACCCATGTGAAGGGTATCATTGTACACGATTTGTTGTCGAAGCCACAACGGGTGGTCTCACACATCAGGATAAGCTTCCACTATAGCGGAAAAGAGAAATCACAGTAGAATCATCCAAGTACTCTAAACCATCAAAGTTGACAAGACTATGAACCATGTATTTTCCATGAAACACAGAGACAGCTTCTTTGTACGACACATATTAGTAATATCACATTTCAGCAACACTGTTGAGTACCCTGCCTTGCTTCAGACAACCAGATTCTTCACGACTTCCATCCAGAAAGGAAAAGGGAAAAGCGAAAGAGAAAAGACAATCCACGTCAGCTCGCAACCGTCAACGCCTCAACGGAGACGAGTCCGCCCGAACCGGAAAACCAGAGCCGTCTGCTCTACCGCACGCGCGAATCCGACGGCCAGGATCACCCCACCGGACCGCCTCTCTGTTCCCGAGCCCCCATCACCCGGTCCACTCGTTCGTTGCTTGCTCACCGCTGCTTGTCCGCCTCCCTCCCTCCATTTCCATTTCTTCCCCCGATTAACCCCGCGCCGAGCAAATCCGCCTCCGCCTCCGCCGCTGCCTCGCCGCAGTATAAAACCCACCCGCCCCGCACCGCGCTCTCCGCCCCGCGGCTCACCCGGCCTGCTAGCCAGACGGCTCGGCCCGGCATGGGCTAGGGTTCCCGCGTCGATGGAATGGGACAGCGACTCCGACGGCGGCGGTGACGAGGAGGTGGAGGAGACGGTACCGGGGGATGCGGTCCCGGGTTTCTCTCTCGCAATCGAGGGCGTGCTGGGCTCCTGCGGGATGGTGGTCTCCGACGCGCTCGAGCCCGACTTCCCCATCATCTACGTCAACCGTGGCTTCGAGGACTCCACTGGCTACCGCGCCGAGGAGGTGCTCGGCAGGAACTGGTAACCACCCTCACCTTACCTTCCTGCTCCACAATTTATCGTTCGACAACCCGTATATGCCTGTTAGAACTCGTTGGTTGTGCGCTGGATAGGTGCGAAGGGGATCAATTGGTCTCATTCGTTTGTAGTTTGATAGAGGAGGTTCTTAAGCTGGATATGCTGTCGACCCTGAAAAGTTATTTAGTGTACCTTGTTGCTGTTTTGTGGCGACCCAAGCAGTATTGCAGAGTCCATGGATAATCTCTTGATTGGAAATTAGGATCTCTACTGACAGAAAAGTGCAGCAACAAGAATCTTGATGCTCTTTCGTTTGTGATCATATGCATGACGTGCAGATTTAGTTGTTCTTAGAGGAAGATTTTAGTTGTTATCATGGGTAAGGAGTAAGGAGCAATTCTCTTAAGCTAAGCATAGTTTAGCACAACTGTTCAGAAGGAAGTGACCGGTTTGCCATGGACGATGTTTCATATCTGCCAAGCTCTCCGGGGATTGAGTGTATTTTTATTCCAATATTGTGATTCTAAACACATCCTGAGCTGGTTCGTCAAATATTTCTAAAACGATACTACTAGCTTATGACCAGACAAAGGGCCATTTTGGGTTAGTTTGGTTGCCACCCTGCCAAACTTGCCTGACTGCGTGCAAAACTATGAATTTCTGATGAACTCCATTGAAAACTAGAACAGAACTTTTGATTGCACCTCCCCGCATATGAAAGTACTGGACATGTCCTGGGTATTGGAACATTATTGAGATTCTAGACTGAACTACAAAAATTTTGGCCCGCATAGTATAGATGATTGGAAGGGGGGATTTGGATCTAAATAGTTAAGATTTAACTTTAGTTGAACCAGATCTTTTTTGTGCAGTTACCCTATTCGAAACAAGCCTAAAGCACTCTGGAAGACCAGCTAACTTTCATAATTCAAGAGTCTAGTTGAAATGATTGTAATATATACCAAGAAACCTACAAAACAACTTCCCTCTTGCTGCTTCTCGACTCTTCTCTTGCTCCCTTGCTACAGTCCAGATAGAGAGGCGTCGGCAGACGATTTGGTCAGCTCTGGTGGCGATTTACACACTTACCCCTCTTCTCCGGCATCCTCGTTAGCCCTGGAGAGGGAGGAAGGGTTAGTTTGGTTGCTACCCTGCCAAACTTGCCTGACTCAGGCGTGGCTCTCACGCGTCCGATTTTGGACGCCTGAGGCCACGATGCACGCCTGACGCTGCAGGCTGCCTGGCAGGCAGCAAGCAAACAGCCCCTTTGTCCCCCCACCCCCACCCCCACCCCCACCCCACAAAAAAACAAGAAGACAAAGGACCATTTTCCTTAGTATAATTGTTTTACGGATTCTTTCCCGACAAAAAACTAGGGGCTTGCTTATTTTCATTTTATTTCAAATTAAGTATGCATAATACTGATCTTTTACTCTTAACTTCATAGTTATCCTAATTTATCATCACAGTTTTTCAGCTTATATGGTGAAACAAATAGATGGATTTTGTTTAGACAAGAGCACAGCCTACTGACTTATGGTGGTCTGTTGTGTAGAAAGCTTCTAAAAATGTAGCCAGCCTATAGATTGAGGATTTTTTTTTGAAGGACAAGGTGATTTTGGATTGTGGTCACAGTTACTTGAACTTTCTGTTGCCTACTCTTCAGTTTCACTTACGTTCTGTTTCTAGTGCAATCTGGTAGAAACACAGTTTCATCATCTGGCTCTATAATGTGTTACTGCCTTTTGAGCAACAGGTTACAGTTTTGAAGAGAACGTATCTGTATCTTTTATTAAGACCTCGCAATATCCGGCATGATGCCAAGGATTGTTGCCACCATAAAATATGTAGTTGTGACAAATCCGTTATTTCTTGCTCCTGCTGTTATGTACTTCTACTAGCGTCCAAGATACGCTTCCCGTTGACCTTGGAAAAAAAATCATATCCAATCCGGTGACCGCAGTTATGGTTTAGTACTTTACATGCAAATCATAGTTGGAAGTGCCATTATTGATGCAAACAGTTTAGGGCATATGAATGTATTCTTTTGTATCGCTGGACTATAAACAATGATAGGCCTTTCTCTGCTGTTGGCTAGCACTGCTTGGCCCCCCGGATGGAAATATTGATTGTTTGTGTCTGTTGTGTGGAACATAGTTTATAGTTCGAGCTGTTTCTTCTGTTATTTTCTTTCATGTTTTCTTCTCAGTTTGTAATATGACATTGTGACCGGATTTTTCCAATGCTAATGTGATGGCACACAATTGCCCTGCATATTTAAGAAAAAAAACTAATGAAAGTGCATTGGGAGCTCGTCAATAAAGTAACTTGCTTTCCTGGTACCATTTAAGTGTCATGTGAACAAAAATAAATATCAAATATGTGCAATACGCTATTACCCAATGCTTGTGAAGGAAGGAAAGATTTCATGTTTGCTAGTTCAGTCAACCTAATACGGTTTCTCTTCTTATTTATCTTCCACTTTTTGAGTGAGCCTGTAAATTGAAAATTTTATGTTAGTCATTTTACATGCACAACGTTCAATTGTATGTCGTTGCTATTCTTATGCTGGTTTTGTTTTTTCAGCCGGTTTTTACAATGCAGAGGACCATTTGCTCAAAGGAGACACCCTCTTGTTGATGCTGCAGTAGTTACTGGGATTCGGAGATGTTTAGAGGAAGGGATTGAGTTCCAGGGTAATCTGCTGAATTTCAGGAAAGATGGTTCTCCATACATGGCCAGGCTGCAATTGACACCCATATACGGTGATGATGAAATAATAACACACTATATGGGTATTCAATTTTTTGATGAATCTAATGTTGATCTAGGGCCACCACTTGGCTCTGTGACAAAAGAACCTGCAAGATCTACATGGATTGCACCAGATAACATTCCCCGTCCTAATTCAGTGGGAAAGGGTAATTCCTGGGAACATTCTAATCTCTTCTTACTGAGCGAGGAGGTGCTGTGCCAGAAGATCTTGTCAAGACTGTCACCCAGGGATATTGCATCTGTAAATTCTGTTTGTAAGCGACTTTACCACATAACAAAGAATGAAGACCTTTGGAGGATGGTTTGTCAGAATGCATGGGGCTGTGAGGCCACTAGGGCCCTTGAGACTGTGGCTGGATCAAGAAGTTTGGCATGGGGAAGGCTAGCACGAGAATTGACCACATTGGAAGCTGTTGCCTGGAGGAAATTGACTGTTGGGGGTGCAGTGGAGCCATCTCGCTCCAACTTCAGTGCTTGTGCTGTTGGAAACCGTGTTGTTCTTTTTGGTGGAGAAGGTGTTAATATGCAACCAATGAATGATACATTTGTGCTGGATTTGAGTGCTAGCAAGCCAGAATGGAGACACATCAATGTGAGTGGAGCTCCTCCTGGTCGCTGGGGCCATACCCTGTCATACCTAAATGGATCACAGTTGGTATTATTCGGTGGGTGTGGAGGGCAGGGGCTGCTCAATGATGTGTTCATTTTAGATCTGGATGCTCAACATCCAACTTGGCGTGAGATTCCAGGCCTTGCACCACCAGTTCCCCGGTCATGGCATAGCTCTTGCACATTGGATGGAACAAAACTGGTGGTTTCTGGTGGCTGCGCCGACTCTGGTGTCCTACTCAGTGACACTCACCTTCTAGATGTAGCAATGGAAAAGCCTATTTGGAGGGAGATACCCGCATCTTGGACTCCACCTTCTAGACTGGGGCACTCTCTATCTGTCTATGATGGAAAGAAAATCTTAATGTTTGGTGGTTTTGCTAAAAGCGGTCCTTTACGACTCAGGTCTAACGATGTATTCACATTGGATTTAAGTGAAGATAAACCATGCTGGCGGTGCATCACTGGCAGTGGGATGCCAGGAGCTGGTAATCCTGCTGGAGTTGGGCCACCTCCTCGCCTTGATCATGTTGCCGTGAGCGTTCCTGGAGGGAGAATTGTGATATTTGGCGGGTCAGTTGCAGGTCTTCATTCTGCTTCACAGCTTTACCTCCTGGATCCAACTGAACAGAAGCCTACCTGGAGGATTCTAAATGTTCCAGGGCGCCCTCCTCGGTTTGCTTGGGGTCACAGCACTTGTGTTGTGGGAGGGACAAAGGCAATAGTTCTTGGAGGACAAACTGGAGAAGAGTGGATGCTGACTGAAATATATGAGCTTTCTCTAACAGGCTCGTTACTTTGAAGAGGACGCAGTTCCCCTGCTCACACAGTAAGCTTTCAGCTTACTAGAAGCGATTGATGCATAAATTTTTCACCATTGGAGCTGCAGAAATGGGTGGGCAAATATTCTCTTATCAGGGTAAATAACTTTGTGTGGAATGAGATGATAACCCTGAAGTAAATCAAACCTCATTTGATTGTGCAATGTCTGAGTGTTGCCTCGCCTAGTCATGAAGTAGGAACTAGTTGCCACTGCTGTTGTTGTTTGCATGGTCTACTATGATAAAATAATTATCATCTACCTTAAGCTAATCTGAGCTGTTCTCATCAGATATTCCTGCACCCTAGAGGTACCAAAGGCCTGGTGTTGTACAGTTGGAACTTTCTGATGCAACACGTACACACAGTGTTTCAATGGCGGGCAAGTGACGCCACCCTTGCTGGACTAAGTGATGTTGTGTTCTAGTTTTGATCCATCAAATTGCTCTTTTCTGGAGAACATGTAACACTGCACGACTGGTCATATTTATTGTTCAGTACCTTGTACTTAGAGCTGATATGGATAGCATTTTTCATGTCGATTATTGAACGAGGAATCACAATAATTTCATTGAGCTTCAGTTTCTGTATGTACTTTATCCCTTTTGTTCCCTTTTGACCCTGTGTCTTCCCTAGCCTAGTTGTCCTATATCAAGTCCTAAAGCGATTGCTACTTAGTTGGGACGGTGAAGCTTACTACTATTGGTTCTTTTTTTCTTTTTTTCTTTTTCCAGTCTGTTTCCTCTTACTTTATTCTGTATCAAGCCTAAAGCGCTTGCTACCATCTCGCTATTTGGAATGGATTCAATTCTATTGAGTTGAGCCCCCACCCCTCAATCTGCGTGAATCCACTCATCCTGTTTTTTTTTTAATATATTGATGTTAATATTTTGGTAAATTTGATATAAAACTACTGGCTTAGAAGGAAGATAAGCTGTAGAAATCAGCCTTATTCGTCTTTTTGAAAAGAAAATTATGCATAACAAAGTGGGAGAAGAAACTACAGAAGTGTCAACTGCACGCCGAAGTAAACCAGGTATCTTGAAGCCATAAATTTCAATTATTAAAGTCAACCAGAATAAGCAGGGGCGCCATACAAGCAATCAGAGAAAACACAGTTGCCCTTCAACACGAAAGCATAGATCAGGCAATTCAGCACGAAATCTGCTTACAAGCCCAGCAGCAAAATGGGACGTTCGCGGTCTTTTTGTCTGGTTCCATTTCCAACACGAAAGTTATCTTACATATCCATCAACAAAGCATCCAGGTCTAACAACATCCCAACACCTGGTTCTACAACACGGCACATTCACAAATCGTCACATTCCAGATATTTCCAACAGTTTTCTCCAATGGATGAAAAAGAATGAACATAGAAAGTGGCAAACCTATGGGCATTTCCATTAACAGTTGCTGCCTTTCAGAGCAGCATTTTGGGATACAATGCTTTCTAAACAGAAAGCTTGATCAGAATTGCTATAAGGTAGGAGCTAATATTTACACCAAAGAACCTAAATGACGAAACCTGCTGTCAATCAACAACAAAGAAGAGGTTTCCTGCTATCTTATCTGCACAAGAATTTCGGGCCGGGACAGCACCTTCTAGAGGATAGAGATAAAAAAAGGTAGTAGAAATGAGCTGATGTGTTGTTGCATCCAATATCAGTATAGCTTTCCTTTCTTTAGCAGTTGATCCTAGGAGTGCGAACGTCGGTGTCCAAATCTGGGATCCCTGGATAGCCAACACGGAAATGATAGAATGTTATCAGAAACTGTAGTGTTGATATATGTACTACACTTGATTTTTGTATTAATTTTGCTGACTTGCCAAGAATGTGCACAACACATTTCTCAATAGCTGAAAACAAAACTATACCATGGTGAACAAGGAAAAAACATACTATTGAAAACCTCAGTTTTTTCAGCTATCCAGGAAAAGGTGCATGCCTAGAGTGTATTATGTGCTCAACAGAGAGTAAGCTACAATAGAGCTGTAAGTTGCAAAATTTGGTCAAGTGACGTGTATAGCCTCTACCATTTCCCGGTGACAACAATTTCGTGTACACACATAAGGGCGTAGTTATCTTAAGTATCATACAGAACTGTATGAAACACAATGGTGTTAAAGAGAGTGAAATTTGTGTTGATGTTTTTTCAATTTCTGCATGTGTTTGTTATTCCAACCATATAATCACCGAGAAACAGTATAAAATAGGAACAGCAAACACAAACCTATAATGACTCGCCATTCTTCTGGATGCTGCAACCCTAGGCATGGCCCCTGTAACTATATACTCATCATCAATTTCATCGAATCTCAGTTCTCTTATGTCAATGGATCTAGTGGGAACTTCAAGAGAAAAGCTTTCCTGACTAGATCTATTGCTGCTTCTCCTTTCACTAACTCTACTTTCCCTGGTTCTCGCCCTTCTTCGACCTCCTGAAGATCTACAGAATGCCTTGCAGAAAAGACATGATGTCCACCAGTTACCCCTAACCCTGTGAAAAACTTCAAAGTCGTCTCCAGCTTCATCATCCCCATATTCGATGACATAATCTCCCAAAACTATGCCATTAGGAACATGTGCATGTATCGTGCTCAAGACATCTATTATGTCAGATGACTGCTGCAAATTCTCCCAATCAATCTGGCGAGCAGGATCAATTTCCGAAGGGCGTGAATTTGGATGTTTTTGTTTGGTGTGCTTCTGAAGCTCATGGAAGTTACCAACATATGAACAGAAACTCTCTTCACAGCATCTTTTCTTTTGGTTAAGATGAAAACGAGCCTCATCAATAACAAACCACCCAATCACATCTCCTCTACACAATGGGCAAGCTGGGCGGTTATTTGCATTCGATGAAAGGATATGGATGCTATCAACAGGAGCCACAGTAAGAGACGACACTTTCACATTGGACGGTAGCCCGTGAGCACCTTTAAACCTCTCAAGACAGTTTGAACGAGTTTGATCCGTGTCACATATGAACGGTCTACAACCCTTCTCATAAGAGGTACACCTTAGTAAGACTGCATTGTGAGGGTAATCCAAACAGATTGGACATGTAGCATCCTCCATCCAACTTTGATCAAAATGTATGTCCAGATCAAAGGAACTGGGCTTCACCGCCTTCTTCATCACCAAATTCTGTGAACCCATGCTGAACTCTCAAAGTCTCAAGGTAGACGTGTGGCCCAAGCAAACGTACCTTCTCATATCAACCTGCATGGCATTAAATAGCGAGTCAATATAGAGTTCTCAAATATGCAATTCAAAACAACACATGGATGACCACAAGCCATTTTTCCATCACTACTCGCTAAATATTGATACAAGCCTACAAGGACATATATAACATACTAGCTAAAGACCAAAACAGGTGTAGACAGTCATCGTAGAACTATTTCGACCAAACATTCGAAAGTGTTTGATCATTATTAATATGTGTAGAAGCATTTAGTTTGTCACATGGAAATAATATTACTACATTTTTCACATGGAAATAATATCACTACAACTTTCACATGAAAGTAATGACCAACCACAAATCATCAAACTCCTAAGCCTAGTTTGTACTAGCGTGAAATGATGTCAATTACTCATCTATGCTTTGGTCAAAAGGTATGAATTATAAGGTTTTTTATGTTTACAAACACTTCATTTCTCCTGCTGTGCTGAGGGCCTACCAAACACAAACCATGTTATCACAACTTTCGAGTTTCGACTTAATCAATCAATCAAAATATAACACAATTAAGACCTTTTTTCGTTCAAAATTTAAGTGCCTACTTATGGCTTACCGAGTCAGATGCAGCAATACGTCAATCCACATACTAAACTGTTAAGAAACCAAAAAGAAGAACAAGAGAAAGCTTTCTCCAAATGCTTACCCCCTAACCCTGACCTCCCGGGAATTCGTGGCACTGGCCCAGGAAAGATGCAAGATACGGCTGTCAATCGGATGCTACTACTTCTACTTACAAGTCAACAGCACGACCAAAAAAAAAATTCCTCGAAAAGTATCACAAAAAGAAACACATCAAGAAGAGGAACATGTGAAAGTCGCACAACTGCAGACTGCAGACCACCCGAGAATCGCCAAGAGGGAGAAGATGAAACATACCGCTGCAACACCGGGGGCCGGCCAGGTAGGTGGCGGAGAGAGCTCAAGAAACGGACGCCGCAGAAAGTGACGAAGAGCCGACGAGGCAAGGTGAGACGTCCTCCTCGCCTTTCTCCCTGACTCCCAACCTCCCTACTGTATGGTAAGGTCAGAGCGCGGCCGCCGCACCTGGCAAACTTCTCGGAGGCCTCGAGGAATCAGGGGACGAGGACACGGCCGACGGGGAGCTAGGCGGCCACGGGAGCACCGCAACGGAGAGAAGGAACTTCTTTCCTTTCCACTGAGAGGAATGGTAGCT
>LAPY01004566.1:5230-15252 GCA_000970635.1 Eragrostis tef | reverse complement strand
AGTCAACAGCACGACCAAAAAAAAAAAAATTCCTCGAAAAGTATCACAAAAAGAAACACATCAAGAAGAGGAACATGTGAAAGTCGCACAACTGCAGACTGCAGACCACCCGAGAATCGCCAAGAGGGAGAAGATGAAACATACCGCTGCAACACCGGGGGCCGGCCAGGTAGGTGGCGGAGAGAGCTCAAGAAACGGACGCCGCAGAAAGTGACGAAGAGCCGACGAGGCAAGGTGAGACGTCCTCCTCGCCTTTCTCCCTGACTCCCAACCTCCCTACTGTATGGTAAGGTCAGAGCGCGGCCGCCGCACCTGGCAAACTTCTCGGAGGCCTCGAGGAATCAGGGGACGAGGACACGGCCGACGGGGAGCTAGTCGGCCACGGGAGCACCGCAACGGCCAACGGAGAGGAGGAACTTCTTTCCTTTCCACTGAGAGGAATGGTTCCTGGAGCTAGAGCCAAGACGCGGGACGCCGTCGCCGGAGGCACAAGGAATGGACCAATAAAGAGGTGGCGGAAGTGGAGGAAGACTTGACGAACGGCGGGTTCGTTTGCCGGCGCCGGTGGTTCGATTCGGGAGGAGCTCCTCCCGAATGTGAATTAAACATTCTCCGCCACCTATCCATTTTCAAGTTTTTTTAATTATTCAGCGGGGTCCACTTTAATTTCAAGTTTTTCAAGTGAGGGCTAATGACCCCTCGGAATTAAACATTCTCAATAAGTTTGTTGTTCACAAAAAGTGAATGTGAATTTCCTTTTGATGTGATTGACGGTGTAGTTTAAATGTAGACCACTATGTATATGCATGCACACAAGATTACCCGAGATATAAAGTCGCTATTAGTATCTTGTTATCAAATAGTATGTCACTGAAATAATAATGGCTCGATACATTTTCCTTCTATGCAAAATACTCCATAGAGCTTAGAATTTGGATATTTCATGATCGTTCACGTTTCAACAACTACAGATGGAATATCAAATCATCATGAAGCAGAATCTCCTGCACAATAAGGTTTGTCGTGGATATTCTGATGCAGTACCACATTAATGTGCGTGTCCAACAGATGAACAGTCAAGCATCAAACGCATGCGACAAACAAAAGATGAAATAAAGTATGACAACTTTATCTTGAAAGAAGAACAAATAAAAATAGATAGTCTCCAGGTTTTCATATCCGGGCCTGTTTATTTAATGGCAGAGGACAAGGAAATTGTTTCCCAATTTGCACTATTTAACAAGCAAAGATACGTTACCCGAATGCCTTGTTGATCGGGAAAAATGATGTCGACCATGTCTCCATCAGCGATGCATTATATCAGGTGCAATAAAGTATCCAGACAGACTCCCAAAGCAAGAAGAAAAAAGAATGCCTACTCTATTCTTCCCTAAAAAGTGTTGCAAAGCTTTTGTCGACATCGATTAGTGCTAAACTCCATTTGGTTCAAGCATCGAATTGGTACAATATTCGCCAATGATTCAGAGTCCCCGTGCAAATGTTTGTTTATTTATGCCCTTCACTTCGAAGATGCATAGATGGTGTATAAATACATAGTTGAATATGCATAAATCGTTTGATATTGCCCCCCAAAAAAAATCGTTTGATGTGGTTATCACTTAAAAAGCAGTCAAGGGAACAGTAACCTCTAGATCACCGAACTCGCCTTTTTTCCTTCCCAAGTTGTAGTTTGCAAAGACAACGAAAAGGTTAAAAGTGAAAGAAAGAAAAAAAGGTGATGTATTGTGTGGAAAGAATCAAAACGATGTCAGCAAAGGGAGATTTTTTTTTTTTGGGCATGTCAGCAAAGGGAGATTAGGAAGGGCATGATGACCGCTTAACCTGAGTGGTTTCTAGCACCTTTGCAACGCTGGGAAAATCTTAATGCGCCATCACCATGTATATTTAATTTAAACACGTCTTTATTTTACTATTAATATAGTAATATTTTGCACTATAGTATTCGGTAGTTTATGGAGGCCTTCGAGGGATGTATTTTCCAGCTTTCAGTCGCATGTCACGCACGTCCATGGTCCATCCATATATAATGTGGGCTAGCAGTTAAACCAAAGTCAACGAAAGAATGGCCCGTACCCGTATTCCTCTAATTCATCCCGAGAATCACCTTAACCTCTGGTTCTCTTCAGTTTATTAATCTTGACTTTTCTAGGTACTTGAGTTTGTTTCATCTCAATGTTGTATTTCATTTTGTACGCTGGCATATTTTTTTCTAAATAACTTAATATTTATCCTTTACATGACATTTCTCAAAAATTGTAAAAATATCATACGACGAAAATGATTTTCCTCACAAGGCTATTTTTATATATAATTATCAAATGACTAATGTAAAACATCTTTGCTACTTAGTGCCAAAGCTTCCAAAAGTTTTATTGCACTCTCTAAATTAACACACACTATGAAATAGAAAACGAGCAAGTATGTATGTGCAAATGATTTGTAATGACCATTGACCAGCTACCTAACGTACGTCCCTATTTCTCTTATTTTTGGAAAAGTAAGCCGCGTCAACTTTTCATGATAATGTACTGCCTATCAACAATTTGAAAACTACAGAAACATTACATCAGTTCGGCTTGGAAGGAGGTATGGAGACTGATCGAGATAGGTTGGCACCAAATTTAATCTTCCCAAATTTTAATAATTCTCTCTTTTCCCTTTTGTCTCACTCACTGCAAATTGCAAACCACCAATTTCTCCTACCTAATTACTCAATCAGACTATCCTTTAATCCGACGCTCCCATTTATAATTCAAATCGATCACCTGATCATATAAGATAGAATATCATCTGTCGTTCAACTCGGTGTGCCGACGCGCGCGCGTGTGTGTGTGTTTTGTGACGTCGTCCATGGTTGGTGGATCTGGTTGACACGTTTCTCCAACACGCACACTGGCTCGTACACACACGTCGTCCATGTGTTAAAAATATTTAAGCTGCAAGTCAGTATTTTGTACATTCCCCGTCATTGACTGAAATGAAAATAATTGGAAGTTTCGGTTCAGCACGTATCGACTGCATGCATGTTATCAACTACAAAAAAATGTTTGCTGTTACGTGCAAGGGATGGATGGGTTAACAGCTTACTCAAGGTTTGACATTTTGCTTGCGTGTGTACTATAACAAGCAAATTACAAGAGAACCACCTACAATTAAGTGGCAATCGATGTTTAGATGCCTTCCAGGAGGTTTCATCTTGCATGAGTATTTTTTTTTCCAGAACACGTTGCATCAATATCTTCAAATCTGGGCATGGTTCAGTTACATCATCACCCCACCGATGGAAAGTTGACACTCAGAATGAACTGCAGGTTTCAGCCTTTCAGGTTCCAACCGGAGTACCAGCGGACACGTGGACCCCATTCAACAGTATTTTATACCGCCTTTTCAGAACCTCACAGAAACAACGGCCAGAAATATGAGAAATTGCAAAGATACGTGGCACGATTTACATAGAAAAGAGAATTGAAGAGAGCTTAACTCCCCGCGTTTCAGAAAAGACCAAACCTATCTCATTGCAGGACCAGCAGCGGCTCCTGATATCTCACCAACGTGCCCTTGTATCTCAAATGTGTTTTCCTCGCCAAGATAGCTCAAGTCATCACTACCTGATACCAGATTTCGCCGCCTATCACGATGAATCTCAAGCTCTATGTTCTCCTTTATCTGTGCCACCACATCTGTCATCGTAGGCCGCTCCCTGGAGACTTCTTGCTTGCAACGCAGTGCCAGGTCAGCGATTTTCCAGACAGAGTTGATGTCATAGTCACCCCCCATCCTTGAATCTATGACGCTCTCGATGGTACCGTGGTTGAGGTTTTGGTGCACCCACTCCCCAATGTGGATGCTCACACTTTCGTTTATCGGGACAACAGGAGAATGGCCTGTGATCAGCTCGAGGAGAACGACGCCTGTGATGAGCTCCAAGAGAACAACACCAAAGCTGTACACGTCACTTTTCTCGCTGATCTGGTAACTCCGGTAATACCTGCACAAGATCGGTATACAAAGGTGTAGTTATTATTAGGTAGAAATATTCCAAAGATATTTCACCCCAATAAGACCATGCTACTCTAGGCAATAATGCTGAACAAGGATGTGGATAGAAGCTGTACGGTACATACTCAGGGTCTAAGTAGCCCAGTGTACCCGCTGGCTCAGTGGTTATATGAGTTTTTGAGTCACTGAAAGCCTTGGTCAAGCAAAAATCGGCAATCTTAGAACCATGATTTGTGGTCAAGAGGATGTTCCTGCTCTTCACATCTCTGTGAATCAATGCTGGCTTACAGGTGACGTGCAGATATTCCAGGCCTTCAATTAAAAATGACTTATTTTTGTAAAACAAATATAAGTATAAAGGTAATCTCAAACATTAGATAACGTTCTTACCTTGAGCAGCATCAAGGGCGATTCGAAGACGTTGCTCCCAAGTGAGTGGCTTACTGGAACATGTGCCTAGACCTGTCCACAGAAATTGAACAGTCAGTTTAGAGAAGTTGCAAGAAGATGTTAAGAAATTCTTGAACTTGACACTTTCTGAAGAATGGATCTATGCACTGGGTATATGCAGCTGCTTTAGAATCTATGAACTGTTTCTTCGAGTCTGTAATTTGAGTATCGAGATATAGCAAATAGCTTATTCCAATCTAGGACAGCTAAAACAAACATCAGCTGATTTAAGAATCTATATTTGAACAGCTAAGATGAATTACCTCTCAGATAATCCTGCAGGTTCCCTTCAGGCATGTACTCGTATACAAGGGCCAAATGATTTTTATCCTTGCAATAGCCAATCAAGGAAACTAAGTTCTTATGGTGTATCCTTGTCAAGTGTTGAATCTGCAGCATAATACAATAATTAGTATTAAAAAAAGTTACACAGAACATGTGTTAAGACTGGTTAGTGTAATTATATGTACAGACTAAGATATCTTAAAGCACAACTTTTCAGCATATTTCATAGGGATAATAATAATAATGTTTTGTGACACATTAAATTACTTCAAATTGATTTCCCTTTACCTCAGCCAGAAACTCTTTACCCCCTCGGGACGATGAATTAGACTGAACTTTCACAGCAACTGGGTTTCCATTTTCCAAGTGACCAAGAAAGACAGCTCCAAACCCGCCTGTGCCAATCTCTTGGCTAAAGTTATTTGTAATATTCTTCAGTTCTCTGTAAGAGAATTCTCGGTTCTCAAGTAATGCTGTTTCATCTTTAGGACCAGTAGTCCTTGTCTCAGCTGCATACATATGCGAAAAACTATTTAAAGACAACAAATATTACAACAGTGTGACACGGAAGACAAAAATCCTTATTTCCCCTCACTACATTACCTTTTTCCTTATGTGTTCGTAGCAGCAGAAGAACTAAGGTAACAAATAGTGCAATGACGGCAACTATTGGCATGATTATTGCAGCAATAAGTGGCCCTTCATTTTTCTTTTTACCTGATCCGCAGGCTGTACCATCCCCACATAAATTCACGTTGTTACCAACCCTGGTAGTATCAGAACGTATGGAACAAATCACATCAATATGCTTCCATAATTTTAACTCCCAATAAAGAGATATGTTCTAGTATATATTCATTTAACAATCAGACATAAAGATTAGCTTGGCAAAGGTGCACTGACAC
This sequence comes from Eragrostis tef, assembly GCA_000970635.1. Classification (NCBI taxonomy): domain Eukaryota; kingdom Viridiplantae; phylum Streptophyta; class Magnoliopsida; order Poales; family Poaceae; genus Eragrostis; species Eragrostis tef. The sequence goes on along the minus strand of LAPY01004566.1, from coordinate 9,592 downwards.
TTTTGTCAGAGGTATTTTTACTCCCAAAAAGTTTTAGGAAAAATCATGAAGAAAGTGCATAGGGAGAGAGTAAATGTAAACTGGAATTCTTCCATGCCTTCCTAGCACAGATGAAAAAATGAAAAATAAAACCAGAACTATTTCTAGATAAGTTATGATAGCGCAGTGTCGTATATTTACTGACAACTACAACCATATCACTGGCAAAGGCACGCCTTCTGCTTCTGTACTAAATCGACACTACACAGCTACTACAATAGTAAACCGACAGTATTAAAATACAACCAAATCCTCAAGCATTTGAGGACATCATTAATTTTAGTACTATCTAAACAATAATACCACTTCACTCTAACGTTTGGTAACATGAATGCATGTATAAAAGAGACCTTAGTAATAGAGTCCCATTTTGGGATTTATGAAGAAGGTTGTAAGGAATGGGTCCACTTAGATCATTGCTGGAGAGATCCCTATAGCAAAATATCATGTTATTTCTAGAATAATTATATTAATATTCCGAAATTGAAGCAGACATGTAGTAAGACTTACAGAAACACAAGTATTGGAAGTTGCCCAAGAAAATTTGGAATAGGACCCGACAAATTGTTGTGTGACAAATCCCTGGAATAGCCGAATAGGAAGTTCTTGTGAACAGTAACTTTAAAGGAATGGGAAAATGAAATGTTTCACTATGTTATTTTCAGCTTAAATTCAGGAGGAAAAATATTGCACTAAACAATGCAAACAAGCTTTCACTTATATCCTAAGTCTTTAAACACATATTTCACGTGATTAGTTTTGTTGCAACAAAATTTTTAGTGCTCTGTTTAGACATAAAAGAAAGAACATTATTTTCAAGCATCCAGACTTCACATAATCAATAAATGTACTGCCAGATATTATGCAGTTTAAGGCAATCTTCCCTTGCACCATCACATAGATTGTGTCACATATTGTTCAGTAATTCAGCTCCAATTTAATTCAGTGATCTATGCAAGAATTATTATTTGTTATGAATTTTGATTGCATGCTTGTAAATCCTTCTGGCGTTGACAACTTCTATTGCTTAAAGAAATGTGATTCAAGTTATACTATTTTAAACAGTACAGCAAGCTCTAAAAATGCCGAAAGAAAAACTGAACTTTACGAGAAAAACAAGCAGAGAGAAAAATGAACCACATAGATTCAATCTGCTAGTGGTATCAAAGAAAAAGATGGGCACATTTGAACTTGTGCAGTAAGATATTCTGGGGAACTTACAGGTACTGTAGTGCTTTCAGATCTCCAAAATAAGTAGCAATGGAACCGGCCAACCCACTGGATGACAAGTTCCTGCAAATTGTTTATGATTGATGGTGATGAAGGAATCAGGAGCAGCTAGTATTTTTTCAATCGAGATGACCTAATGTTTCTTAGAAATGTCTAAATGTTTAACTCATAAAATTCCTTTTATTCTTCCTTTTTGTTCACATGTGATGTCAACTTACAATGCTTTTATTCTTGATACACCAGATGAAGGATATGTACAGTTCAATCCTAACCATGCAAAATATTTTGGAGCACATGGATCGCCCATCCAGTTTTTCTTCACACTAAAATGCTCTTGGATTGCCATCATGGCAGTAGCTGGTATGGAAGAACAATGATAAGACAGACAGGCAAATGTTTAAGATATAATTGCTGAACATGTGACAGAAGATTATTGTGAAACAGTTGGCTGTACTCCCTCAAGTATTGCAAACTGTGAGAAAAATTAGCATAGTAACATTAAGTAACAACATGAAGTTCACATTCTGTACTTGTAGTGCATTGTAAACCATACCATCGCCAGGGTCTGTTGCAATATCACTTGTTGGTTTTATCAAGTACATCTCCATGGCATTGAGAATAGGTGGAAGCGTTGCATTTTCCGTAGCAACAAGTGAGAAACTATACTTTGCCTGCCCCTGTACAGTGCCAGACAAGGAATCGGCAAATAGAAATCGTGGAGTGTAAGGTTGTGTATTCCATGTGTTATTATTGACAATGATATCAAACTGCCGAAGTGCATTGCTCGGTAAATTCTGCAGCTCAGCAAAGTAGAATACGAAGAAATATCTAGAGCTGATATTCACCGAGGGATCAGATGGGTCCCACAAGAGATCTATTCTTGAGCCATTGATAGGTGTTGCAGCAGTTTGCATGACAGCTGAAGGCACATCATAAGCATCAGTTAGATAATTCTCAACAACAGATGTTGCAGATATCTCAGTCCAGCTTGGGATCGTATCATATGTGGACCAGATACGATCATGGGGATCCAACGGATACCTGTTTGGACCACAAAAATAAGTTTGCGCCACTTTAATTTGTTTATATTTCTATCAGCCAGCAGAGTGATTAGACTGTCAGTAAATTAGAATTGATCAGCATGTACTGAATCCAATACTTACCTAACTATCGAGTTGTCTGTGGGCCCCATGTTGAACCTATTGGAATTGATCAGCACAAGAGATTGACTAGCATTTGCCTCTGGGTAAAGATTACTCTTCAGTGGCCTCAAATCAAGCCCAGAGATAAACGGTGTTCCCATCCCTTTGTTCACCAGACAAACTTGCAGGTAATCAGCAGGAGCCACAACTATGATGTCCATCCAATTAACTGCACTTGCATCACTGAACATAACTTCATGCCAATAACTTGCACCAAGGTACAGATCAAAGACAGGAAGCTTGTTCAGGCCATCGTAGTTTCCATAGTAGAAATCAGCACGAACGAAGTACTTGTATCTGGTAACCGAGGATCTCAAGGTGTAGCAATTGCGCCTGCCATCTGGAAAGAAGCGGACATTATAATTGCGCTGTGCTAGTGATGGCCTGATGTACTCTGGAGAGATATTGCGGTTTGCTCCTGAGCTGATGAAACCATGATCAGAGACATATATTATGCTTGATCTGAGATCTTGGTAGGAAGAGTTTTCCGGAATGCCACAATCAATGCTTATGAAACCTGCAGGCAAAATATAGTGAAATAGCTGCCAAATTCACAATCATGAAGAACTACAGGGACAACAATTGTTTGTGTACATTGAACTTTGAATTACCTTTTAGCAGATGATTGTCTTCCTCTTTACATGATGTATTTACATTGTGCATTCATACTATCAACCATCTCAAGCATACCTTTGCGTGTCACATGTTTACTTCAAGTGTTCTTCATCACTAAGTCAACATATAGAGTAGTAGAATAAGGAACCACGCACCTCGGCTATCAGGCTGGCCATTGGTACACTGCAAGATGCAGAATAGGAGAACTGCAACACATAGCTTCATCCTTCCTGTTCACTTTGAAGAGCACTGAACGTAAAGGGAGAAATGAAGTTATGTTCCAGAGCATATCCATGGGACTAAGCCACTAAGGAGTATTTATGCATGCCATATCTTACTAGGTTGTCCTATGCAGCAATTCGGGGATATGAAAGTCAATGTACAGGAACTGAGTGGAGTGTTCAATCAGAAGGCTCCAGTTATGATGCTACATAAGCATGCCCCACCAATAAACAGGAAACATGTAAAGCATTCTTGCAACTCGTATTCCTAGTTGATCAGACTGCTTTAACTGCAATAGTCAAAACATGTCTCCCCTTATCATCATTCCAAGGAATGAACCTACAGTTAAATCGATCACGTGGCTCCGGCAGGGAATTTCAGAATATGTATTAAGGCGGTGTTTCTCAGGATTGAAGCTGTCCTGAATTAACGCAGAGCCAATTCCATTCCGATTCAGAAATCTCATGCAGGGGACAGGTGATGCTGGCATAGCTTCGGTGTGCCGCTAAATACCGCTTTGTTGTTGTCTTGTGATGCATAACCTAATCACTACATGCCATCAAACGGTTGATCTGATACAATATACTAATAAGACGATCTTAACCAATCTTACAAGTGGCGCACAAAGATAATAAAACTAATCGATAATTTCCCTGTCTAATCTCCCGGCCATGAGCAGTGAGCAGTAGCACTGAACCTTCTACTCAGTTGATGCTTTACCAACAACTTCGATTGCGAAAGCGATCGATCGAGACCAGGTGCTCAGAGTCACATGCCTACACGTACGGAAGAGCAAACATTTTCGCAATATGCGGAAACTTCGCACCTGTCCAAGACGACAATGGTGACCGACGACCTCGGAGACCCTGAGGTCGGCACGACCTTCTCGACGACGACTTCACGTCAACGCTGAGGCGAGGCCGGTCTTCGGACGCCAGGCAGTGGCCGGCAGCAAGCGAACGGGCCACCATGGTCCCTTCCCCTATCTTGACCTCGGTCCTCGCTGCGCATGTCGGCGCGCACCGCCGCATCGACGTCCCGCGGCGGGCCCGGG
>LAPY01004565.1:6745-23225 GCA_000970635.1 Eragrostis tef | reverse complement strand
ATGATAGGCAGAGGTCGGATATTAATCACTATAGGCTAAAAGGTGGAGTCATGGAGGATGGAGCTGCAGGTATTGCGGTGTTTAGTCCTGGCGGCGAGACGGCCTCGCTGGGCTGTTCGAGGTGAGCAGTGGAGGAGACAACTCAAGTCCGGGTACACGGAGGTTCGCACATGAACAACTTCAAGATGGCGTGCATATTTGTCAAGGTGGAGTTTGTTGTGTTTGTGTTGAATATGTGTACACAAGTCGGTTGCAATTAGGACTTAAGTTGTATTAGGTGTAGGAATAGAGTTTGTGTTGGACTTGTATTCCCGGGCCCATAAATATGAGGGCAGCACCTGTGCAACCGCAACGACAACAGATGTAGTAGGCAAAGGGTAGCGGCGGCTAGGGCAGCGTGCGTTAGGAACAGCCAAGCTATGTACTTCTGGATGCTGGTATTGCTACGATATTGAACCTCGTTAAAAAAACATCGTGTCTCGTGTCGTTCTCTTTTCTGTGATCTTATGATTTGCCGTTTGTGGTCTTGAGAAATCACTTCCGCGTCTGATTATCTAACACCCCGCGCGTTGCCGCGGGTATTATTGCAACAGTTATGAAATAATGCATATAGAAATATTGTAGTGGTGAAGAGCTAAAAAGGCACAAGAATCAGAAGACGTAGTCTAACATTTATATGTCTGGCATAAGTCACCGTTTTCTATGAGTAAACACAGGACGGCAGCTAGAATAATCAAGAGAGTTGTTGCCGCACTTGCTTGAGCGCAGGTTGGAGCACCAAAATAAATTCTTTTAAAACTGTCTAAGAGGCATCACTTTGATAAATATTGGGTACCCAGTCTTCAATCCGTTCATGTCAACGTGCAGACATTATTCACATCGGTTGCACGGCAAGCAATCACTGAACGAACCATTCTGCGCAGACAAATAAGAAACACAAGAGCAATATGTTACAATCTGAAGGGGAAAAAAAAGGTGTAGTAAAGTCAAAACCATGTAATTGCAGTTGTGTTATAAAGTTCTTATGCTTCAGTTTGACTTACATGGCTAAATACAGATGTTGATATTTCCAAATCATTATTTCAGTGAAAACACTAAAATACATCATGGCAGGATTCAACAGCATATCCTATTTGTGTTGTAGTGAAGAATACATTTATTTTCTCATTGCATATGAATCAGTAAAATATATTTGGGTTCGGTGAGGAAATCCAAAATAAATCTCAGTAGGAAATTGTTTTGATATATTATTCAACAGAGTATGGCCATACTAAAGAAGACTGAACTTTATGCAGTTAGAATTTTCAGTGACACACCAAGTTAGATGTAAGAATTGTAAAGTAAGCGCACCATGTATTAACATTAACGTGCACCTTGATTTTCATGTAATTTCTAGCCAGTAATCTGTCAGCTAAGCACCTATAATAAAAATGGTTTGAATAAAAGTGGCTGATTTGTTTCCTGTTATCTGATACAGAGTGACCTTACCTTGGCAAAATGGTGGAGAATGCCCCAGCCAAAATGTGTAAACCCTGGTCAAAGGGAACATCGATCTTTTTACTGTCATGTAGTTGTCCTGCGAAATGAAAATAACATCCTACTGTTATTTCTATTTCGATATGCAAAGACATAGTAACAACAAAAGATATGTAACACATGAATGATTACAACGATGCATTTCCTACCATGTTTTGAATGTAATCAGTAAGTTATGTAGCCACAGAATTGAAAGTACAATAAAGTAATTCAATAAGCATATTTATGCCTAAATGGGACAGAAATGAGGCAGGTTCAGAAATAGATTCTTAGTACCTTAGAATATTATTGTTGACACACATCATTAAAGATCTCTTTGCAACAACATTGTGAGTGTACTCTGCATGTTCAGGAGGGTTATTCTCTATTGGAACACGAAGACCATCCGGTGATGTGACACGTGAGACGGCAACATAGAGTTGTCCATGTGAGAAGACTGGACTGGGAATATATACACCAACTCTGCCAAGTGTCTGGCCTTGGCTTTTGTTTATGGTCATGGCATACGAAACCCGGACTGGAAACTGACGACGCTTTATCTTAAAGGGCCACTTCTTGTCAACTGAAGTAGTCACTATCCTTGGTATATAAGCTTTGGATCCTTTAGCTTTCCCTGTAATTATCACTCCTTCAATCACACGGCGAGTTAGTTGGGTTACTATAAGCCTTGTTCCATTGCAGAGTCCTTTTGATGGGTTGAGATTTCGTAGCAGCATTATCGGGACTCCAATTTTTAGCCTAAGGTGGTGGTCTGGCAGACTGCTCGACTGTATTGTGTTTAGAAATTCAGTAGGATAAAGGGCTTCAAGGGTGGCACGGTTGTTTGTATCATCATCAATAGTATCTGAGCTGTAGTATGACATCTCGTCTGATCCCAACTCTGCAATCATTTGGGAGTTAATCTGAGCAGCTATCTCATTTGTCGGTGCTAGAATTGCTCTTTCACAAAGGTAGGTAGCCAAGTCTGAGTTGTTTGAGTCATTATACACAAAAGAAATTAGACCTGCAAGGTTTCTTGATTCAGGTGGCAAGAGCAAATAGTCTGGAATCTTAATCCAAGAAGCATCAGCTTGATCGGTAGGAGACGAATCAGGAACAGTTCCTTCTCCTACTTGAAGTAACCATTTTGCAAACTCCTGAAGGCGCTCGCGCTGAGCATCAGACAAAGATGGAGCTTGGAGCCTCATATTTTCTGTGAGTTGCATAATTACAGAGTGCTGCCACAAGTAAGAACGTGTGATGGATGCAGATAAAATTTCATGTTTTCTTGCATTGGGTAGCATTGGAAGTGTTTGTCGAAAATCTCCTCCAAGAACAACTGTAATGCCACCAAACTGTTTGCTTGCAAGAGATGGATCTTTAGATGCCATAATGTCTTTTAAGGTTCGATCAAGAGCTTCAAAGCAGTGCTTATGATTGACAGGGGCCTCATCCCATATGACTAAGGATGTTTGCTGTACTAACTCAGCTAAATGAGTATTTTTTTTAATAGAACAGACTGAGTGCTCATGTATGTCCAATGGAATTTTGAAGCGAGAATGAGGTGTGCGATCACCCGGAAGTAAAAGAGATGCTATACCAGATGACGCAACAGCTAAAGCAATTTTACCTTGGGCTCTGACACTGTTCAGTAGTGTATTCCACAGGAATGTTTTCCCAGTGCCACCATAGCCATAAATGAAGAATGTGCTGCCAATATTGTTGTTTACAGAATGGATAATAGCATCAAAGATTTGCCTCTGGTTGAGATTCAACTTGCTAACTTGTTCTGTGGCTTCTGCTGATATAATTTCTAGATCATATGATTGTTCATCCATGAGAAGCCTATTGCCAAAAATCGAAGTGGTTCTTGTATCTGGCTGAGGAAGATGGAAATGTGATAAACTGTGACCATAATTTCTAAGTAACTTATCTACCTCAGCAAGGACATATGATCTAACATGTTGCGTGAGAAAGGCTGTAGATAGTGTTACCCCTGTTGCTCTATGATTAATGTGGTAGGCAGCATCTTCACCCATCGCAGCCACATGTTCTTGGAATAAAGCCAGAGGATCGGTAACATCAGAGAAAATAAGGACTTCTACAAATAAATCTCGTAGCCGGTAGGGAAGAGCCCAGCGTGCAGCATCAGAAATTGTGTCAGACCATTCTTGATCATCACCAAGGAGTCCCAAGGCTTGACAAGCAGCTTGATATGTAGGATATCTGTGGCCCTGAATTGTTCGAACATCGGCATATGACTTGGCTCCTTTGACAATGTGGAGTAGCATACGGAGGTAATAGACATCGCCTTGGATGGGACTAACATGTGCTATTCTCCCAATTTTTTTACGGTGATTTTCTCGAGGAGCCCAATATTGGCCATTTTTATGCCAAGTGAAATATTCAGGAAATTCAGCATATGTATATGGAGCAGCTTTCTCGGGGTAGGTTCTATTTGCAACAAACCATGCTGTGAGCTTTGTAATGCCATTGCGTGGGTTTTGCAAGACCTACTCCAGGTTATCATCTTCTGTGAATACAACATTATTCCCAAATGGAAAGTGAACTTGAAGCCTCTCGACAGCAGGATTGGTATGGTGAATGTCAAACTGAAGTAGGCGCCATGCTGCATCGTTGGGAGTAACGCACCTAGCTTCTAGGTAGGTACGTATCTCATTAGTTTTTGGGATAGAACACTCTCCTGATGATTGTTTGTGTTGAAGTCCCACCCTTGCACAATCAAACCCTTTAGCAACATATTTGAAGAGATATTTCTCCATTCCATCACGATTAACTCTTTCCACGTCTATATGTGCTTCATACTTGACTATTAGGTCAACATTGTGCGGAACAACAAATTGATTATCTAGATCAATACCATTTTTTGTTGTAGTAATTCCATTTTTTGGTCGAGCATACTGAACATGTCCATTCTGCAAGATTGTTGTTTTCTCGCAATATTCTTTTGGGTACCGCTTGGAGCACTCTCCATCAACCATGCATGCACAACATGGATTTGCAGCACCACAAGGACCATGAATCATAAATGCAGCACAGCCTCGAAACCAATTGAATCAATAGATGGATCTGGAAGTTGTGCTGATATGAGCCTATCTACATCAGCAGCTGTTAGAGGGCCATCTTTATCTAACCAAACTATAATATGAGCATGTGGCAGTCCACGCTTTTGAAATTCAATGGTGTACACAACTGCACAAGAAATGAATATGCAATCATTATAAGTAAAACATAATCTCTAATAAAAACCAAGACAGCAAGCAAACAAAGATGATATACCTGCAACTACAGGACCAAAAAATTCCTTCTTTACAATGTCATCCATCAAGAGATCTAGCTTAATGTGAAACACCCGATCAACAATTTCAGGCCTGTCACTTGGTTGCTGTCCTGGAATGAAAGCCAAGGCATCTATTACTTCTGACCAATATGGGTTTGATGTGAAAGTGATGAACAGGTCAGGACAACCATATCTTCTACAAAGGGCAACACAATCAAGGTAAATTTGGTACATATAGCTTGGTCCTCCAACAAAAGAAGAAGGCAACACAACTCTTTGACCAGCCTCTAATGCGTCTATAATGCCCTGATTCACCGAGTCACGAATTTCCTTGAACTGAGCTGTTCTATATTTCTGTTGAAATGATTTTTTCCTGTAATGACTCAAGCGAGATTCTTCGACACAACAATACGCATCGACAATATAAGCTTGTGTTCCTCTCTTGCACCTTAATGGTGTGTTAAAATCATCAGCCCTATCATGCAGCCTATAAGCATAGTATTCAACCATGGTAGCTTTCTTTCTCTTGATATTTTCTGATCGTTGGCATTTTTGATACATAATATTTTCATGATATCCATCTTCTCCATATGGAAAGAGAATCGGTACTGCATCGCCATGAATTTACAATGGTTCTCTTCAACTCGTTGCAATTGGCCAGCTTGGTCTTCTATTATCAAATCACGGCCAACATCACTGGTTCCTACATCACCAACCACTAAGCCAACAACTTCAGAAGCCACTGGAGCACTAAATATGTCGCCATGTTTGTCAGGTTCACCGAACATCCTTATAATGTACTTATCATCAGTGCCTCCAGCCATCCTATCCCGAGCTTTCCGAAGTAACTGAACAATTGGGTTATGTGTGTTGAACATGTCTATAAGAGCAGCAACAATGTCTTCTTTTGGATGGAAATTGCTTTTTCTATAGGTGCCAACTCGCATCCTGTTTCTAATTTCATTTTCAGTGTCAAAAATATACAGTTGTCCATATTCTGGTTGTTTTCCCTCCCTTGGCAACAATGACCCAATGCGATGACACAACTGGCCACTTATCTTAAATACATATGGTCCATGGCCATCATTGATAGAATCAATTACGTTGACACCCATGGATGTCAAGGCAAACATAGAGTTGTAGTATCTGATATTTTCAAAGAAATGAGAAGACAATGATTTGTCCACGCTGGTGAGAAGGCTAAGCAAAGGCTCCGGAGGTGGCCTGTAGGGTGGTAAGATGATACTTCCTCCTTTGCAGCACTTGTTATACTCTGGTGTTGTGGTCTGTCGTTGTCGTCTAACACGCTCCTCATACCAGAAGAATGCCCCACAATAACAACATCTGTGAGATGGTGGCCCAAGCCTCAATGGGGCAAATATAGTACCTAGAAATCAAAAGAGACATAGAAGACATTATATTTAGATAGAAAAAATAATGGAATTAGGTATTGAAAATCGATCACTGAATTCAGCATAGATATTACATCACCAGGCTTTAGAAATCACTCTTCAAGACCATCTCTGTTTGGATATTCCTTTTGAATCACTGTTCAAGATCCATCTTTGCGTCAATTTATGTCTTAATATAGATGTCGAGTATTCATGTTGAGTCTTCATGTAGAGTACATCAGTATATCAGACCATTTTTCATGAAAATCCCAACAATGTCTTCCAGCACAGCTATATATTCACAAGATCTGAAAATCATCATTAGTCTGTGAGACAGGCTGAACAATCAGTTTCAATCAAGGAATAGATGCAAGATATGATTTTAACAGCATGATATGCAGTCATAGAACAGGAGGTTACATGATTTCAATAAAAGTTATGGCTACCAGCTTCTGGGATAAGATGTAGTTTGGGACTACATGATGTGAATTTGGGTTGCACTATGTCTAAGCATATGCAACAAACAGAAAAGAAATGGAAAAGAGCATAGTATTATTCTAATAACTATGGGAAAGACCAAGGGAAAAAATGCTGCAAAGCTGGCACGTTAGGATCAAGTAATATTTGTCTGCACTTGTCTCAATGTGCAATAAGGTGTATGCAGTTGCACCCAATAAAAAAAATAACATAATCATCTACCAAAATATATACTACAATAGGGAGGAAACAATGAAGACATGAAACAATTTGTCTGTACAACCGGGATTCTGCAAGTAAAGAATATTTTTTTGTTGCCTAAAATGGATATTTGAGTTCATGTGTCTTGTGAAATTTCAAAGGTGTATCAGGCATGAGTGATGTTGACAGTACCTTCACCTATCCATGAACCTAAATACTAAAAGTATAGAATGAGTGATGTTGATATATCCATCTATTCATAAGCTGTGCTACAACCTAAATATGCTTATGAAAGAAGCAATGCAAGGAAACAGAGACATGCAATCTCTCTGTCATCAGGTAGCATGTTATCAGGTAACTGTAGAGCATGCTATCAGGCAGCAAGCAAAAATGCGGCAAATCATAATTACATACATATTTTTCTGTTATTTAGGACCAAAATATTGTATGACGAGGCTATGCAGACCACTTTTAGGAACATCCCAGTTTGAACATAACTTCTAAACCATCTTTCAAGACCAAATTTTTCATCGAGTGTTATGCCATCAAGATTGTGAACGATTTTAAATAGATCCGCTTTAGAATATATCCAACAATGAGTATCATAACATCTGTTTGAACATCATTTGTCAACCATTTTTGAAGATCAAATTCTCTGTCATGTATTGGGCCATCGAGATTGTGAACGGTTTTACATGGATTGTCTTTAGGATAGATCCAACAGAATTATCATATCATTTGTAATGAATAAAATGGAAATATATTGAATAAAGAGGGAATGTAGCGTTTATAAACTTACGTCTATGACCAGTTGGTGGATCTGGTGCGGTTTGCGAGGACTGGGATGAAGTTATGTCTGATTAAGAAGGGCATAATTAGAAAGTAGTAAAGCACATACAAAGACACTAATAGAGTAAGGTATAAATGATCTATGCTATTTAATACACACATACATCTTAAAAAGCAGCATCATGCAAAAAACTGGTATAGTAAATCAAATAAGTAATAAGAAGAGGAATCACGAAAAGAAAACACAGGATCAACAGAGTGACTATGTACCAATAGCTGGAGCAGACATATGGCGACGCACAGACTTTCTTGATGGCAAATGGAACTGTGTAGGGAAGTCATCATCAATACCCAAGCTAGATCCATCAGGTGGAACATCTGTTGTGTACGGAAAAATGCTTTCAGCAAATAAAGGTTAAATATGTAGGAAAAAACAGTTCTGTAAGCCAAGGAGAACATGTACGGAACAAAAGAATACATATTTAGGCACAGAACACTAACCAGGAAGTGAAAAATTTGAGGAAGTCTGCCTCCGTTTACGACATGCATTAGATGTTGATGCTTGAGCAGAGAGCGATATTGTTCCATTAGATGACACATTAATCACATGACCAGTAGTGGCCATCGCTGCGTTTAAAAAAGTCACATTTGTGCACATTTGTGAGGCAAGAAAAACATTCGAAATGCAAGCAAGAATTGAAGCAAAGCCGTGATCAGGTTCCAATACTAACCTTGAGGCAACAGCTTCCTGCGTTTACCACGTACATTAGAATCTGATGTCTCACCAAAGGTCGGCATTATCCCATCAGGTGAAACACTGATCGCATGCCCTGGAGAGTAAAATATTGTATGGATTCTGTTATTTAAGTCAAAGAGAACAGCAAAGGACACAGAATCAGTCATTGTCACTGAACATCTTACTAACCTGGAGCAGAGGATGTCGTTGTGAGTAATCTACGCTTGTGGGGAGAATTACGAAAAAGTCACATTTGTTCACATTTGTGAGGCAAGAAAAACATTCGAAATGCAAGCAAGAATTGAAGCAAAGCCGTGATCAGGTTCCAATACTAACCTTGAGGCAACAGCTTCCTGCGTTTACCACGTACATTAGAATCTGATGTCTCACCAAAGGTCGGCATTATCCCATCAGGTGAAACACTGATCGCATGCCCTGGAGAGTAAAATATTGTATGGATTCTGTTATTCAAGTCAAAGAGAACAGCAAAGGACACAGAATCAGTCATTGTCACTGAACATCTTACTAACCTGGAGCAGAGGATGTCGTTGTGAGTAATCTACGCTTGTGGGGAGAATTACGTGTTGATATATCATGAAGGCTGGACATTTTTTCCAGATTGGACGATCAGTGATCACAGTAAACCAACTGAAACAAACAATTCTGTTGTATTATTATAATGATCATAACATGGTTATACAATATACATTTAGGTACATTAATTCCATTAAATCCAATGGTATGAATAGAGCGTAGGGAAGTTACAATTGAACCATGATCGCTATGGAAAATGAAAGGGGAATAAACCTGAAGCAGAGTTTCAGTAGCACATTATTTAGAGCAAAGCTACATGAATGTTAAAAGGAACCATTGGCAAATGCAGAATTAAGGTGCAGGATGACGTTATATGAAATGGAAAGAACATATACTACGGGGAAAAAATTACCAAGTAAATAGTAAATCTGATGCATATTAGGGTAAATGAAAATTCTGTCTGTTCATGGAATACATTTGTCTGTGCAACATGGTTTTCACATGTAATATACATTGGATATCTCAGTTAATGGGTACAATTATCGCAGGTTTTGTAAGGTGGATTTTGGCATTCGCACATTGACAGACCATCAGATTAAATTAGGCACACTGCAAAATAATATGATTGCAGAATGGGTGATGGCAGCGGCACTTTACTTATTCATCTGTTTATCTATCACTCAATTTGGTTTTTCACTATGGCCCATGGAAAGAAAATATGAATTCTGACAGAAATCACTTGCGAAGCCTAACAGAAGGAATTGAGAAGGACGTACCACAAACCAATTGAGCATCAGGATGCCACCGTGGATTGAGTAGATGTACAGGCTGTGGAGCACCAGTAGGATGCTGATGTCGTGATGAGCAACGACCACACCGACGTAGCCAGCGCAGTGGACAGTAGTCACTGTGTACGACGCCCCAATTATCATACGGGAGGAGACACAAATGTCGCGGAATCAATTAGACAACAGAATCAACTGTACCAGCAGCACAACGGATCGGCTTGAAGGAGGAGGCGTGCGGCTAAGCACAGGCGAGTTGAATCGGCTTCAAGGAGCGGTGCGGCCAAGCACGGGGCAAACAATCAACAAGAGACATCAGATCCTAATCTAACGCTGCTCGTACAGGGTGGGCGCTTCTCTCGGTCCACTTGAGGCATTTTGTGCAACACCCCCTGTGGAAGGCCTGTTATTAGCTGTCATCATATGCCTAATCTCGCCGCCGTCGCTTGCAGTACTAACCTCACTGATGAATCTCGCATACACACAGCAGTCGATCGCCCAAGTCTGCCAACGCCCGCCTGCTCTCGCCGGTTTGCCCGTGTGCTCACCGCCCCCTTATCCCTTGCCGTGGGCTGTAGCCTCGCCGGCCGGTCCTATGCTAGAAGCATCTTGACATCGAATCAACATAGAGAGTCAAGGTCATTCAGGTGCCACGCACACCTGCTTTGCCGGACTGGTAATATTCAAGGTTTCCATTTAGTCTGCGATGCGCATCATTCAAAGGATTTGGAACAAGGCATGAGGGCATTGGTGGATCAATGGTGGAACAGGGCATGAGGACAACTGCGACTGAACAGATTGGAACTCAATACACGCTTTGCGAGTTTTTGTTTGAGCTATAAATTTTCAGTTCAACTCCCACATAATAATCAAAGTACATGGTCTGTTTTCCAAAATGCAAATGGCGTTCAAATGAGACGATGGAAATCCAATTTACATGCGGGCAAACACATCAATGGACATGTAACAGAGCTGTTCTATTTCTTTGAACAAACGAGTACTTATGAAGCAAGACTTCCAATTCAACAGGCTCGAATCTACTAGGAAACAATGATATTATACCCAAACGAAATCACGGACAGGGGTCTCGGCGTGTTGCTGTGCGTGAATCAAGCAACCGGTGGCAGCGGCCGGCGGGCCTCGTCATCAGAACATCGGTGACGATTGACTTCTCAGATGCACGCATGGGTGGACAGATTATCAGTCGCGGACTTCTTATAGCCAAGTCTGTAGCCGTTGGCTGCCCAACAAGAACAGTGATGGCTTCAGGCCTCCCCAGTCTCGGCGGCGGCGACTAGAATCCACGATCTTTGGCGCAGGTTTCCTTCTTCCTCAAGGGATTTCTATTTCGCACAAAACATGAATTTAAATAGGGGGTTTTCCATAAAAGGCTGTAACTGAACGCGGAGATCACCCACCCTGAAACAGCCAACTTTAGATGGGGATCCGATGTCTCTCATTTGTTGTTTGCATATTTGCACCAAATAGCCATTTGCACTCAAAACTTCCCCGATATGCTGATATGATATGATATGATATGATTCGGCCTTGCCCAAGTTCCCGAAAGGATGCCGAACACTACACCTTGGGCCGTTGTGGGCCGGGTGACATCCTCCTCCTCCCCGTCGGTCGTGTGTATGTACCATCACAAGGGTTGCCCGCATCCATCACAAGGGTTGCCCGCCCTGGAAGAGTTTGCCTTCGCCACCCTTCTTCCCTCTCCTCCTGAGACCATCGCAGTTTCGCAATCCACCTGACATCTCAGTCGCATCCTATGCTGCCGTTGGTTCTTACATCTTGCTTTCCCTGGAACAAAAAGCATGCACTTACGCTTTTCATGTGGAGAAGAAAACCTGGGAGAAGGTCTTTGAGAACAACATGCCTTTTGTTGGCCAGGCCGTGCCCGTTGGTGATAACCTCTTCGCCTGCCGCGAGGTTCTATCCGACGGTGCGGCCTCTGTGGTCCTCATGTCTATCAGTATCTCCTCAACCCCAGAGATACCGGGCGAGCTCACTACAAGATCACTATCAATCCAAAAGTTCCCGTTGGCATCAGGAGAGGATCCCTGGCCGCTTGTATACCCCTTGGGAAAGGGCAGCTTCTGTTCCATCAACTGGGTGGCTTCCTCTCCTCAAGGAGACGAAGCTGGTAGCTTGAAGGATCCTCAGATTATGTTGACTACCTTTCAGATCGACAACATGGATGATATCTTAACTGCCTGTCAGACAGAGGACCAGAATTTGAATGTAAGAGTACATGTGGGGCAGCAGAAGCGAACATACGAATTGAAAGGCCAAGCTCAATTTTCAGATTCTCACATGCCTCTGGTTGTTTCACTGTGAGTCTCTCTCTCTCTCTCTCTCTCTCTCTCTCTCGTTGCATTATGTATATTATTTATATTTCTGCTTCTGCTACCAACAAATTATTGTACAACTGCAATGGCCATAGTCTTTTTTTTGTCCATAGATACACACATTGGAGATTTTCTGTGTTTCAAACTCTGTTAGGCTGAGGCTACGGCCCGCTTAATCTGGCTTTTGATTTGGAACTTGTAGTCTGCTATATACTATTCTGGTGTTTTGGCAGGAGTCTTATAGTCTAGTATGTAGTATGCTGGTGATTTGGCAGGAGTCTATGCATTGTTGCAGCATTTCCCATTTGAGACAGCAGATTAGAATATGTTATTTAATCAAAGGTTTCTCAGTATATGTGTGGTCTGATATCAAAATGAGTGAATAAGCTATGTGTCAGTGTCCGGTAGGAAATATATGGAATACCTTGCTTAATTGCTTTAGCTTTTTTCTTATGTCATTTCACGTTTTTTTCTTTGGGCCATGCATCTTATATTTGCATCAATTGTGGGGCGCTGACTTCTGTTCCTTGGTTCCGTATCGCAATGGATACATATGAGCTGTCTACTTAATCAGTCTCATGAAGGTTACATAGACTTAGTGGTACTAATCCTTCCGTATGGAAGCGGATTTTTGTAATCTTTCTCACATTTTCAAAAGTCAAAACATTAAGCTACCGATGTTTATAGGATTGCTGCAACTATGCTCTTCTTCTTTTTCTTTTTTTCTTTTTTGAGACCAACTATGTTCATTGGTTGTCCCTGGTAGTCGATAACTTGAGATGGATCCAAAACAATCACTTTTTTTTTTGTGCATCCTGTTGGAAAGTTCATCAAATGCGTGTTATGATGAGGAGTAACAGTTTTAGTTTTTCTCTGGTGTTGTGCAATTGCATCACTCAAGTGTCTGGTTATAGTATTATTTTTGTACAAACAATCAAGCGTCACAGGTGGTAGGGGATGAACCTGAATCGTAATTAGTTTTGCTTGCATGAGTTTTAGGGAAGAAGCATTGTTCGTTAAGATACTGAAGTTACTCACGCTGTAGTTACTTTCGTAATACACATGCTTATGTTGCTCTGCATTCAATTAGAGTTAGTTGTCATGGGGAGAATGATTAGATCACTGTATGTTATGTTTGACATCCATTGGGACCTTTGTGGAATTTTCTACTGAAATTCGTTGCATGTTCCCTTATTTTAGCTTTATTGACTTCCAATCCCTTCAGTTACTGCTCCCAGCTGGCCTTTGTCCAGTTGTTTGCTGTTATTTCATTGAATTGCGAACTATCATAGCTGTTACTGCCTTGTATTTTTCCATCGATAAGTTTAAGGTTTCACTCTGAGATTTCATCTTTGTTGTATCACTTGTACTGCATCTGTCTAAATTGAAAAGGTAATTTCCTTATAATTCTGCATATTATAGACTAACTGACATGTGCCAGAGTGTTCCAGTCCAATACTTCTTGAAGGCTGAATTATGATTACAATGATTGCCTATTGTCTCTACAGTCAAAGTTTGACAATATGAAACTTGCAAATATAGTTGTAGCATTAGGATGACAATTTCAGTTAGAGTGAAAGTTGCAACTACCAAAACAGAAACAAACAAAACTAAAACAGAAGTTTAGAGTGATATAAGCTTTTGAAAAACTGGATATTGCCATCGCTTTGTGATTATTTTACTATACAAACTGGAGGACCCTTTTACTTTGTTACTAGACATGTGAGCGCTCAAGTTGCATTCTCCATGTACATCATTGGATGAATGTTTGTTTCAATGCTTTTGCTGAAGTGCAACACCATTGAAATTGTAATTTTATGCGGATACTTAAGTTTTGCAAGTCTTCTTATCGGCTTCTACTATTGACTAGTTTCTTCTGACAATCCAGGGACAGAGAACATATCGAGCTACTTAAAAGTGAAACTACTGAGACAAGAAAGATGGAACCAAGCACCAGTAATGTCTTCACAGTGCGTCTGACTGGCACGATAATGTAAAGTGATGTTTATCAAGCTGGTTTTCTATCAAAAGATCAAACTTTGGCAGTAAACTCTTGTTCTGAGCAAGCATTTATCAAGCCTTGTGCGTTTGACGGTGTCTGTGTATTGTTCTGAAAATATTTTAATTGATGTGAAAGGTACCATTGACTTTTTTATTTTAGGGAAAGCCATCCGGCAAAAAGGTACCATTGACTTATACCAAACACAATAGATTTGTTGCCATGAAATGATCTGGTCAAGGCCCTACCATGCGGGCACTAATCGAGTGAACAGGGGAATATGGGCGTTTTTTTTAAGTAACTGTGTTTGACAACTCGACGTGGAGAACATCGCCGTAAGCTCGTAACATGTCCGCAGCGCTCCTGTAACCGGTCCATTGCCGCGGACGTTCTGGCACTGGCCCATGCGAGACAGGTAGCGCGTCTAAATGAGACAACGGATGGACAAATGAACTTGTTCTCTTTATTGCACTGTGGATGCTTATATTTATACAAGTTGAAGGGACTCGATGAAAAGATGTCTCTCTGAGATCATCTCTAGCAGTGTTGCCAAATTGGATTGTTATACCTAAAAATTGCCAGAATACCTAAAAACGAAGGTGTTGCTATATGGATTGCTATACCTAAAAACGAGCAAAAAAACTGCTCCAGCAGTGTTGCTATATGGATTGCTATACCTAAAATTTTTCCCAACTTACCTATATTTCTCTCTCCTGGACTCAAATATAGCAACGCGAACCAGGATTGCTAAAACTTCCGATGCGTGCGCACGAAACGCCAGCCAACTGCCGCTGCGGGACTTTTCCGCTCGCTCCCGCCCCTCGCCCCCGCCGTCGTTCCTCTCATTTCTCCTCCAAATCCGGTCGGCGCCGCTACCATGGGCAGCTACGGCGAGCTTTCCGTGCCCCCTCCTCCTCCCACCCACGCTCCTAGGCCACTACCGTCCCTGGAAGCCGTGCCCAAGAGCCCATCCGAGTCGTCGGCTAGGGTTGGTGCCGCCGCCAATCCCGGCCAAGGAGTGGTCGTCGCAGCGTGCGGCGCCTCGCGTGGGACCTTTCCAGTGCCGAGCCCGCCTCCTTCGCTGCCACACGTCCCTTCCCCTTCAATTTCGCTTGTCAACACTCCATCCACCGCATCGAGCCGCAAAGGGGTGAAAGGTGCTCGAGAAGCGATGGCTCTTCGATTCAGCCCATGACGTGGACAAGAAGGAGGGGCTAGTGCTTGGGCTGGTGGTCGGAGATGGAGCAACACCAAGATTTGGAGGCGGTGGCTAGACATTGAACGATGCGGGTGGTGATTTCGCCATTGCTACAAGGTTTTGCAAAAACACCCTCGCGAAACTATGTAATTTTTCATACTTTTTCTGTGTCTTGGCGTTTTTACGGAGAACTCCTAGAAGTTGAGGGTATGTACAAGAAGCTTTATAGGTCTTCGGTTTTAGGTATGCTGCTGGAGACTGGAACAAATGTTTTTGCCAAATCTTCTCTCTCCTAAACCTAAACTCAGTTTTAGCAATTTTGTTTTACCAACTCTGCTGGAGATGCTCTAAGGGTGCCTCTTCGTGGAGTCTGTTGGCGTCGTTTCGTAACACTCCCTCTTGAGCAGTTGGTCATCATCATATAGTGCGTCTTCTCTAAAAACTTCGTTGGAAAAATATAAGGAGACCTTGGTCTTTATATACTATTTATATACTACGTAAAATCTTCTTAAAATTCAGTGAGAGCATATCGGGATAGACTTTCCCTTCCACGCGCCATTACATTACACTTTCCGAATCAACTAAACGGTGGCCTAATTTGAAACCAGCCCGTTACGTTATGGGCGGGCTGTGGGCTTGGCCCAGGGTCGTAAGCTCTGGTATAATTTTTACAAATTGGCCCTTTCCGAAAAAGATTTTCACATATGGACCTCTGAGAAAAAGTTATCCAGAAATGGACCCTTTTCTGAGCGCCGTCACATTTGGCGCTCAGCTTGAACATTTGGGCGCCGACGAAATTGGCACTCACATTTGTCACGTCAGTTGGCGAGCACGCGTCGTGCTGCTGACCTGGCGAGGGGTGAGCGCCAGAACATTTAGCGCCCATCCTCGGGTGAGCGCCGTATCATTTGGCGCTCACCCCTAGGGCACAAAAAGCCCGCGGGCTTTTTTCTCTTTCCTCTCTTCTCCCTTTCCCCACTCCAGTCGACGAACAGACCGCGCGGCCCCTTGTCTCTCTCTTTCATCCAATCCCCTCCTCGAAATCCCTCAATTTGGCATGATTTGAGGCAAAATTTGTTGAACCAATTGCTTCCCAAAGTATCCTCCTCCACCTCTATGATTTTCGTCCAATAGAAGTGCTTCCGAAATTAAAAAGGAAAACCTAACTATATAGCGGCTTACGTAGCCGCCGCCCGCGCC
>LAPY01004564.1:11386-22471 GCA_000970635.1 Eragrostis tef | reverse complement strand
ATTATACGAAGTTATACGAATGATAATCTGGTTTTACCCGGGATCACTATTTCCAGGTATGTGTTGGGAGCTGTCGAAACACTCTTGGATGCTGTTCCATCTGCTGGTTTTTTCCGAGGTACCTGTTATTCTGAATCCTAATATGTTCTATCTGCCTTTTTCCCTTTCATTCTCTTTCCTTTTCATCCTTTTTTCATCTCTAGCCTACCCCGACTTGTTCTGGACTAAAAGGTTTTGTTGTTATTGTTGCTACAGAGAGTGTAACAGTGGTCAATAATACATTACCAAATGGTACAACAGTAGGTGGTGCAACAACAATATCAACACCCAGCTTACATGACCTCCAAATCTATGGTGTTATTGTGACCATACTGCTCTGTTTTATTGTATTTGGTGGTGTCAAAATCATCAACAAGGTGGCGCCTGCTTTCTTAATACCAGTCCTTTTCTCTCTGTTGTGCATTTATCTTGGTGTCTTCATTGCACCAAGGCATAATGCTCCAAGTAAGTACACTGTTGCTCTCTTTATCTTGTTTACATGAGTATATGCTGAATTTCCTTCATGGATTTCTTATGCAGAGGGAATCACTGGATTGAGTATATCCACAGTTAGAGACAATTGGGGTTCAGAGTATCAACGTACAAACAATGCTGGAGTTCCTGATCCAAATGGGTCCATATATTGGGATTTCAAGTAAGTTTTTTCCTCTTGAAATATTTGAAAGATTATCTTATTGTTCCTTGAAAACAGTTGTGAGGAAACTTTAGCATGAAATAGTTCTTGAACCTGCACCCCTAGATTCTGACTAGTAATCCTAAATCAACCAATCGCAGCACTGAATCATTCTCAATTATTGCTGTTAGTTTGCGGTTTTTAGACAGAGGGAACACTTTGGAACCACCTTTACCGATGCACTCCTTTATCCTTTCTTTTCTTTAAGGTTTTGTACTCTGGCTATTCAGAATGACTGCTTCACTTTTCAGTGATCAGCCATGCTATGGTTGGCCTTTAAATTGTTGTCCAAAGCATGCCTGCCTCAGGTTGTATATGTGAGCAACCTCCTTAATTACATTGCTAACTCAGCAATGTTCAATCTTGGCTCCTCGTCTCAAGTTGGGTTGTCTGTGAACGTATATCTCGTTCTAAGCTAATGGCAAAATAGTCAGAACTGTCGTGGAAAAATTTCTGTGGGGATCCGTTCATGGTGTATAATGTATGCTGTGAGTCTGGGACATGTTTTCGCAGTTACATGCTTACTTTTATTCCTTCAAAATGTACTATACAGCAATGTAGCTTTCAATTATAAGTCCATAGACAACAAATTTTCAGACCTCATTTTTTTAAAAAAAAAAAAACTTGGAACCGATACATGGACAACAAATTTGGGATCTTCATACTAAATATTGTTTGTCATGTTCTGAATGGCCACATGATGTGCTGATGCATTTTCCAATATGTTTAGAAGAATGGTTTGCTACTAGAAACAAGGCCATCAGCCTTCGTATCCTGTTGTTAGTTTGATCCCGTCTAACTACTTTAGGGAATTTCGTAGCGATTAGGAACCTAAGTGAGTCTTTTGTGAATTCTTAAGAGACATGCACTGCTCTTTACATGTTTCCTTATATGTGGAAGTTCATCTTGCTAACAATTTTTATTGACTTTTCAGCGCTTTGGTAGGTCTCTTTTTTCCAGCAGTCACTGGAATTATGGCTGGGTCAAACCGATCTGCTTCACTGAAAGATACACAGCGTTCGATACCGATTGGAACACTATCTGCGACTCTTACTACAACTGCTATGTACCTGTGTTCTGTTATTCTATTTGGAGCCTTGGCCACAAGGGAGGAGCTTCTAACTGATAGGTGTGTGCCTTTTAGTGCTACATTGTCCTTTTGTTATGAGATCCCCAGTAGGGCATGCTTATGTGTCCTGGTGGCTTCATTCAGTTGTTCTATCCAATGGGATTTCATAGACAACAGGGTGAATTTGAATATTAATATTAGTGAATAGGAAGACTGTTTTGTAATTTCCTAACTGTATATAACAATTAACTTCATGCCTTAGTTGCAAAGACCACAGCCACAAGAATTCCAGAGTGTATGTGAATTTTAATATTAGCGAACGGTTTTTAGAGCTAGTATGAATAAGTTGCAGCAGATATTCTTTGTGCTACCCTAATTATAATTTGTAGGATATATGGTCATGTTTTTGTAGCAGATGGTCATGATGGATCAGCAACACCGTAGGGCCAACTATCACATTCTAGATACCCTAAATAAGTCCTAACTTTTGTCTGTTTATTAGTTGTTTTCTAATAACAACCTTCAACCGTGTTTATTATTGTTCGATAATTCAATAAGACTTATATAGTCCTCACATGTTAATTTGGGCCTGATAAGGCAGATGCCATGAGCTGTTACACAATTCCATATTTGTTATGTACTCAACTCCGTATCTCTATTAATTGCAGGCTTCTTACTGCTACTGTGGCATGGCCAGCTCCAGCTGTGATTTACATCGGTATTATTCTGTCAACTTTAGGTGCAGCATTGCAGAGTTTGACAGGGGCTCCAAGGTTACTTGCAGCTATAGCGAATGATGATATTCTTCCAGTCCTTCATTACTTTAAAGTTTCTGATGGGGCTGAGCCACATGCAGCCACTTTGTTCACAGCATTCATCTGTATTGCTTGTGTGGTTATCGGAAACTTGGATTTGATTACACCAACTATCACAATGTTCTTCCTTCTGTGCTATGCTGGTGTGAACCTTTCATGCTTTCTTCTTGACCTCCTTGATGCACCTAGCTGGCGCCCTCGATGGAAATTTCACCATTGGAGCCTTTCACTCGTTGGTGCATTACTTTGTGTTGGTATGCCTCTTCACTCTTTTAACATTTTATTTTGCCTATCATGATAATCCTGTACAGTTTTTATTTGACATGTACAATTGAATATTCCATTTCTTTTGGGTTAAATTGCTGTATGGCATCATTTGGGTTCAGATTTTTTTTTCATGTTTATTCTTATTAATATAGTCAGCTTTTATTTTTTTTGTACTAATTATTAAATGTTTTATGGCAGCACTTATCTAATAAAAGCACCTTTTGTAATAATGATTTATGCTTACATGTATCTTTCTCAATTTTCAGTGATCATGTTTTTGATCTCTTGGTCTTTCACTGTTGTCTCCCTTGCCCTTGCAAGCCTCATCTATTATTATGTGAGCATAAAAGGGAAGGCTGGAGACTGGGGAGATGGGTTCAAGAGTGCATACTTTCAGTTGGCACTTCGAAGTCTCAGATCTCTAGGAGGTATGAAAGACTTTCTGCTCTTCACATGCATTATCATGCATTGCAATTTAATTAACTCTTACCATCCTTTTCACAGCAAACCAAGTTCATCCTAAGAATTGGTATCCTATTCCTCTGATATTCTGCCGTCCGTGGGGAAAACTTCCAGAAAATGTTCCGTGTCATCCAAAACTTGCAGACTTTGCCAATTGTATGAAGAAGAAGGGACGTGGGATGTCAATTTTTGTCTCGATTATTGATGGTGATTATCATGAACTGGCTGAGGATGCGAAGACTGCATGCCGCCAACTGGATGCTTACATCGACTACAAACGATGTGAGGGAGTTGCGGAGATCGTTGTTGCCCCTTCGATGTCTGATGGATTCCGCAGCATTGTCCAGACAATGGGCCTGGGAAACTTGAAACCTAACATTGTTGTGATGCGGTACCCTGAGATCTGGCGACGTGAGAATTTGACGCAGATACCATCAACATTTGTCAGCATCATAAATGATTGCATTATTGCTAACAAGGCAGTAGTCATTGTAAAGGGGCTCGATGAGTGGCCGAATGAGTACCAAAGACAGTATGGGACTATTGACCTCTACTGGATTGTGAGAGATGGAGGACTGATGCTGCTTCTGTCTCAGCTCCTGCTCACAAAAGAAAGTTTTGAAAGCTGTAAGATCCAAGTCTTTTGCATATCTGAAGAGGACACTGACGCTGAGGAGTTGAAGGCTGATGTCAAAAAGTTCTTGTATGATCTTAGGATGCAAGCTGAGGTCATCGTTGTGACTATGAAATCATGGGAATCACATATGGAGAACAGCACCAGTGGTGCTCAACAGGATGGTTCTCATGAGGCTTACACAAGTGCACAGCAAAGGATTAGGACATACCTTGATGAGATGAAAGAAACTGCCCAGAGAGAAAGACATCCGCTAATGGAGAATGGGAGGCAAGTAGTTGTAAATGAACAGAAGGTTGACAAATTCTTATACACAATGTTGAAGTTAAACTCCACGATTCTCAGGTATTCCAGAATGGCAGCTGTAGTGCTTGTGAGCCTCCCGCCACCACCTCTGAATCATCCATCATATTTCTACATGGAGTACATGGATTTGCTTGTAGAGAATGTCCCGCGTATGTTAATAGTTAGGGGATACACAAGAGATGTTGTCACATTTTTCACATGATTAGATACATTTGGATTCTAGAGCCGTTTGGTTGTTGTACTATCGTAGCAGAATGTATACCCAAGTTTCAGTTCATATTCAACCACTGAAATCAGAAGCCCTCGCCTTGAAGGCTACTATGAGATGAGATGTCAGATGTGCAGAGCTGTTGTTCGACTTATTTGGGTTCTTGAACTGAAGTATTCATTCTTTTCTGGATTCAAAGATCCACATAGCGAGCTTTGAAACGACTATTCATTCTTACAAATTTTGTAGCCATCTTCATACATATGAACTTTTGATTTAGTAACATACTACTTACATGCTGGCTCCAGGATAGAACTGCAACCCTTTACCCTTTATATATTTGTATGGTATTTTCGTTGAATCACTTGTATACGTCTGTGAGACTGATATACCAGTTAATGAAATGAACAATTGGTGCAAAAGAGGTGGTTATAGAGAGAATTTTGCCTTGGTGTTTTGTCTAAAATGCTTAGCCCCGAGGGACTAGGCTTCTGTTAGTGAACTGCTGAATAAGCTGTGTTGCCGTACATGACGATCTTTTAAAAGATTGAATCGTCTATTTATACTATATGTAATTTTTGTATGGCTGTCTTAGGCTATGGATTTGTTAGCATGATTCATACTACTCAGTTGTAGTTTGTACTATGCCTTTGTTTTCCTTGCTTGTATTACATCAGACTTTAGGGGAGATCACAGATTTTTTTTGTGCTGAACAGTTGTATTACATAAGAGCATATTGCGAATACGAATGGACTATAACCAACAAAATCTCTATTTTCAAAAGAATCAATACACACGAAAATGATAGCCAAATTCAGAACCTCTGGCATGAGCGAACGTTGTTAGGAGTGGGTGCCACCGCAAGAGGGCACTTCCTGTTTTTGGTGGGGTCGGGTTGTTGGGTGGGGGGGGGGGCTTTGTTGGTGTGTTGAAAATGAAAGAAAACGAGTTCCCCTCGCCTGTGCTTGGGCCAAGGAGAAATCCAACTATTGGATTCACCAGAGATGGGCTTCCGATGTCTGAGGGCCCAACAACGCTAGAAGAGGATGTGGGCTTTCTGTTTCCACATCTCTTCGAGCCTTTCCTCCTCAGCATGGAACTATCTGGATCCGAACAGGCGCTTCACGACTCACTCCACGCGAGGCGGCGAGAGGCAATTGGAGCAGCAGCATCGCCGCTGCCGCGGAGGCCGCAGCTAGCCCCATTCCACCCCCGTTACCGGTAGGTTGCCCTCCCCCATCCCCATCCCTCGATTCGCACGGGATACCGCGCCAAAATCCTTGCGATGCTTCGCCCGCGTCCTGAATCGATGGTCTGAATGTTTTACCCTAGGTGAGGAATGGCTTCGGCGGTGGAGAGGCGGCGGGAGGAGCACTCCCGGAGGTCGCGCTCCCCGTCCAGGGACAGGGAGCGGAGGCGGAGCCCCCCTGCGCGGAGGAAGGACTCGCCTGCTAGGGCACGGTCTCCTGCGAAGGCCAGTGAGTCGCACAGGGACAGGGAGAGGTCGCCTCCAAGGGAGAAGGCGAAACAGCGCGTGAAGTCCCCAAAGCACGCCCGCGAGCAGACACTTTCACCGTCGCCTGCCAAGAGGCGGGACTCCCGGTCACCGTCTCCGCGCACCAAGCGGCTGAGGAGAGCCGAGGCTGAGCGACAGACTGCTCAGGTGGCCGATGGTGATCGCCGGAAGGCCTCTCATAGAGAGGAGCGAGACTCAGGAAGACACATAGAGCATGATGAGGGGAGGGATGCTACGAGAGACAGGAAGGCAGAGCGGGAGGTGGCTGAGGGTGACCACCGTAAGTCCTCTCACAAGGAAGAGCGGGACTCAGGGAGGAAAAAGGAGCATGATGAGGGGAGGGATTCGTCGAGGGGTAGGAAGGTAGAGCGAGAGGATGGACGGGGTAGTGGCAAGGATAAGAAACCAGATCGCGATGATGGAAGGGATCATTCAAGAGATAGGAGAGGTAGCAGGGATGATAAGTCAGGTGCTTCAAGGGAGACATTGTCAAGCCGGGATGATGACAGGCATGATTCTAGAGGTGGAAGGCCTGATCGAGAGGGTCGGAAAGGTGCTTCTTCAAGGGAGCAAAGGTTGGACCATAGTGACATAGCAGATTCTGCAAGAGAGAGAACAACAGGTCGGGAGGAGAAATATGGTGGATCAGGAAGATCATCTAGGCGTGATCGATCAGTGTCCCCAGGGGAACATAGGCATAGGGGCAGGCATGAATCAAGATCACCACCAAGGGCGTCCCGAAGTGCAGCCCGTGCTGAGGTGTCTGGTGATATCCAACCCTTTCTCTCTGTATCGACCTCTTTGGATGTTCTTTTTGTTGTATTGTGTTTCTCATTGTTTCTGATAGTACTGTAGCCTCCTGCTCAATAAGTACAAAGGCAGAACTATTTCACCATGGACAATTATTACAGGATATTATCAAATTAGTTATCTTAAAACACTTACTACGCATTCATACACCATACTAAATTTCTAGAGATCAGTATCCACATCAATCGATTTGACTCAAGTTTACATATGTAATTGTCCATTCTTTTTGTTTCCTAATGATATGGTAGCTCTTTTACATTTACATTGTAATTTAAAGTTATTTTTATTTCAGGATGTGAACTCTAGGGGGGATGAAGTGTCCCGGTGAGTTTTCCATACTCAAACTTCACCACTTGGCCTTGCGCCCTTGATTTTTTTTTTTTTAAAAAAAAATGGAATCCTTAATAGAATTATGGTTAGAGTTGCATATCTTATCAGCAATTTTGTGGATTTCTTTGTTCTTGTTTATATGTGCTTTTATATTGCACACACAGAATGCCTTGTTTTGGGAACAGCTAGTAAATAATAATTTTTATGCTAAACTTTGAGGAGCGGCAATCAAATTACCAATCTTAAGAAAATAGCAAAAGTGCAGAGGAACCAAAATCATAATCAAGGCTGTAAATGCTCAGGCATTTCTGTTGCTCTTTGAGTTGAAACATATTTATTTGGTAAAGCCTTTTCCTATGAGCTCTATGCCAAAATTTGTGGATTGTGCATTAACATAACATCATCATCATCCCCTTTTCACCCTTTGATTACTATACTACTACTCAAGTGGACTTGATTGGCTGATTCTTCTGAATTAACTGTGTATTATTTATAATGTTCTTATGTACTCCTATCTGAGGATAACAGTGAAATCATTTGTTTCAGAAGTGGAGATGCTGATTCTGTGGCAAAGATGAAAGCTGCTGAAGAAGCTCTTGAAGCAAAAGAAAAGGTGTGTGTTCCATGACGAACATTGCCGATAATAGGAGTTCATTTATTTGAGTAACATTGAAGCTTCTCCATTTATGTGATTTCTTAATTATATTAAATATTAAATATGTACCATTTTCGCACTGTGATTTTAATTATTTATTTACTTTGCAGCAAAAGCCATCATTTGAATTGTCTGGAAAGCTTGCTGAGGAGACAAATAGAGTTGCAGGTGCTTCACTGAACATCATATATCCTAAGAGTTATTTTATTTGCATCAACATAGGCATAGGGTTATTATAATGGTAAAATTGGCACTCAGATGCAGCAAGGCTGTGATGCTGTGAGCTTTCCCGGTTTGCATGATGTACTGCAGTGTCCTAAAAGATGACACTTTGTTCCCTCTTCAGGTGTGAATATGTTATATTCAGAACCTCCAGAAGGTCGCCAGACAGATATTAGATGGCGACTCTATGTCTTTAAGGGCGGTGAACCTCTGAACGGTAGTTATGCTCAACTTTGTTTACTCTATTATGTATCTAGTACATAGTGTATGTAGTGCCGTCCATCAGTTCAAGAGTTCCGCAGTTGGAAGAAGGAACATAATAACACTTATCTGCCCATAGTGAATGTTGCTAGTGACTATTGTTGTGAGCTCTAACCCGGCACTAGTTTTTTTTTGGGGGGGTTCATTATCTCAAGTTAGTTTGTTACATACAATTAAATCACTTAGTTTAGAGGTGTATCATGCAATTGGCTTAGTTGTGAAAGGAATCATTTCTTTGCCAGCTCGACACAATGGTAACCTGGCACTATTTTTTTTTTTTGGGGGGGTTCATTATCTCAAGTTAGTTTGTTACATACAATTAAATCACTTAGTTTAGAGGTGTATCATGCAATTGGCTTAGTTGTGAAAGGAATCATTTCTTTGCCAGCTCGACACATTGGAAAATAGGTTCAGCTGCAAGTTGTAAATAACTGAATGTGACAAATATAAGTTAATCTTCATCGCATACACCAAGGGATCTTTGCAATAGCATAATAACCAACACTGCTTCTGAGTTCGTGACTCATAAGGAGCCATTCAAAATTTCATACAGGCATTGTGAAGGAATATGTTTGTGGTATTATCTAGGTGTCCATTAATGAGGCATATCTCATCAGAATTGTTGATGCACAGTGCTATTCCACACATCTTTTGCGCACAAATGTTACTGATAATGTCTGACTCACAGATCCAATATATATACATCGGCTGAGCTGTTACCTTTTTGGAAGAGAGAGGAAAGTTGCAGACATCCCCACAGATCATCCGTCCTGCAGCAAGCAGCATGCAGTTCTTCAGTATAGGTATGTCCACACTGTTGCATACCTCTGTTGGAGTTCATATTGTAATTAGTCCATTTTGTTTTCAGACTTGTGGAGAAGGAACAACCAGATGGCATGATGGCAAAGAAAGTGAGGTAATTAGTTATGTTGTTTAATTTTTACTAGTTTCACAATACCTTTTTATTTAGCTCTACTAATATATATCGAATACCAATTGTGCTTTTTTATATTAACATCCTTCGTCTGGCTGCTTTTTTGATAGGCCTTACTTGATGGATCTGGATAGTACCAATGGAACGTTCATCAATGTATGTTTAGATTTCTAGATGCATGTGTTTTTAATTTCATATCAACAAATCATGTTTTCCATTTGCAAATGTCGTATCTACGCAGGAAAAACGTATTGAACCTCGGCGTTATTATGAACTCTTTGAGAAGGACACGATTAAGTTTGGCAATAGCAGGTATGAGTTCTGTTTTTGTAATCTGGTTAAAATTTGCATGACTGCCTTTGCTTGCTGGGTCAGTCCCTGTTGTATTGTTCAACAGTGTTATTTGTTTTAATTCTTCAGTACTACTAGTAGTAACTTCGGCCTCCTCCGGGTTCTTCTATTGGCAACCTTTTCATGTCTGCATGTGTATTTTATTTCTTATAATGCCTCCAGGGAATGATCCTTTTTAACTTTTTTTTTTCACCAATTGTTAGTAGTGAAAGAAGAGGACCTTTGTTTATTCGCACACTTTAGTGATTTGTCTCTTAAGAATGTTAAGATATCTAAGAAATTTTCTTGTGGCTAAGGCAGCTTGAACTTGCTGTGAAATTTTATGTAGCACATCCAAGTGGTTGGTTTTCTCTTCAGAGGCTGCAGATTCAAATTTAAAAACCTTTTCCCAGAAATGATAAATTCTGCTATGTGAAAACATGTTTTTTCAGTATGGGTCATCTGTAAAGAAAGTTTAACCATTTAAATTTTTTTCTTAAAGATGTAGTTCGATGCCGAAAAATTGTTGCATTTTAAACATCTTGCTATGTCAATGTTCTGCTTCCCTGTGGTTGCCTGAACTTTTTACCTCTGAAGATATGTCATGTTTCTATCTGTGTACACCTTCACAATAATCTTTTCAGTGACACTTTTTAACTCTTAAGACATGTCATGTTCCTATCTGTATATGCAGCCGGGAGTATGTTTTACTCCATGAGAACTCGGCAGCATGAGGATTGGAGCGGCCGGGAACTTTTGGTGCTAGGTGGTTCGATGCCTTGGTGATTAGATTGGTTTCCAAAGTCCAAACCATGAAGCAACACCAACTTTTCCGCATGGGCGGCATCTTTTTGTCAGGGACTGGAGAAACTTATCCGGTCTTATTTTTGTCTTGAGATTTGTCCCACAGGTTTTACCGGTGTATTTTTCAACATGGGGGCTTGACATACATTGTATTGACGTTTATATCCAGGGGTCGACTTTGATTGTTCTGTGTTGCTGGTGGCTTAGGCCACTTGTCATCAGATAGTTGGGTTTCTGGGTCGGTACAGTAGTAATATTGTTTATTTATATTTGGGTGATCTATCAGAACCCCTTACAGCTATGTGCCCCATGGTGATTCACGTGCATTTCCTTGTACTGCTTTTTGTGAGTTGCTTATGGCAAAATCCTTGGTGCATCTTCTCAAATTTCGGTTCGTCAAATCTTACAGATATGCACTCAGTTGTGCCAATCCGCCAATCCCCATATGACATGTAGTGACAACTTCATTCTTTGCTAGATGGTCCTCTATTTGTGAGGCTCTTTCTGAAATAGTATTGAGTTGTTCATAACGGAATATTTTTCATCCAGAAAAGTATTACCCAAGGACAAAGCTGGTGTCAGAATGGCCCAAGATGTTCGATGCGACTGAAGCTATGCTTCAATAGAAACCGCTGGACCCAAATATAATGACGAGGATCAAGTAGCCTTTGTGTGTGTGTGTGTGTGTGTGTGTGTGAGAGAGAGAGAGAGAGAGAGAGAGAGAGAGAG
>LAPY01004563.1:0-11090 GCA_000970635.1 Eragrostis tef | reverse complement strand
AGGCGGCCTCGTCCTCTCACCACCACCACTCCGCCGCCGCCGCCGACCCATCAGCCGCTACGCTCAAGCGCAAGCGTGGCATCTTCCAGAAAGACCGTAATTACCTTATGCTGTTATTTTCAGTATTCAATTGCTATTCGTTTCTCCTTCAGTTGGATTCAATTGCTTCTCCACCTCACTGAGTTGTTTTTTCCGTTCTTGCAGTCCAGCACATGATGTATGGATTTGGGGATGACCCAAATGTAAGATTACCCTTCAACAGTTATCTCTTTGATTTCGTAGTATTTTCATCATGCTCGGTACTGTAGAGTAGAACCCTAAGCATAGTTGAGAGTAAATTGACAGTCCTAGAAAGCTGATAATCTGGCTCAACGTTTGAATTTTCAATGCTAGTTAACAATATTCAACTATCTTTCATGCCAAGAAAGAATTAGAGTGGTGTTGCCATTATAAAGTTAAAAATCTTCAGGGCTACAAGACGCAAATGACATGTTCTTGTTGATTTTGCAGCCACTTCCAGAAACCGTTGCACTTGTGGAGGACATTGTTGTGGAATATGTCACTGACTTGGTAAGCTTGCCTTGCTCCGATGATATATTTAGTGAATTCGTGTATGGAAAGGCTCAATTGATGCTTTGTCAGCTCTATGCTCCTGTTTTTAGTGGTTAAATTTGAAATAGTTTCATGGTCCTACATTTCTTGCTTATGACAGTCTTGAACTCCCCTGTCTGGTGTTCTTGAAAGAATGATTAAGATTGGGACGACTATCTAATAGTTTTGATCCTATTTGGTGTGCCTATTATTCAACTTTGTTTGCTCATGTCAACCGACTTTGATTGTTCTTCTTTCTATGGCTTGGTTTTGGGTAGTATATGCTGTTGTCAATAACTATTTCGTGCCTGTTAGTTTTGCATTCCTTAAATGGAACATATAGATGGATTGGTGTCATGCTACTTCTTTGCCTTGGATTGGAGTTTGTGTGGCAGGCTGCTCTCATGAGTTCATACTTTAGTAGGATAGGTAAACCACAGGATCTGAGGTGCCACATTTCTTGAATCCTATGGAAATTGAAAACGTAGGAATTGAGAAGAGAAGCCCTTTGGCAACACTTTAGGAAAAACATGGGATATTAAAAGTGTCAACGCTTTGAAATTGAACAAACTCGCTCAAAGCAACATTGCACCTTCTATGCACTAGTATGTGCGAATATAAAACTGTTATTTGCAAACAAAAAACTTCTAAAGAAAGCCTGCCACCAACAGAATTAGTTCATAAAAAAAAAGAAACGAAAAGAAAAATTTGCTCGGCCACACTGATAAAGCAGAACAAAAGTCGGCTGCAGCTTCTTGGGCATGAGCAGATACCTGGTTCTTGAGAAGAAACACACCTGGCAGATGTGGGCAAAGCCATGGGTGGATCTGTTCGCTGGTGGCCACATGTGCAGATGCATATGGAATGGAGGCTTTATTTGTTTCATTTATATTTCTCTGCTGGTTCCCCTGCCAACATCAACATGTAAAATGATTGCCACCAAGTGCTATGTGATTGGGCTGAGTAATGCACTAGGACACCTCGTTCCCCAGAATGCATCTTTTTGTAAGAGCTCTGAGCTCATGCCAATTTTCTGTGAAATTGCCTATCAGGAAAGGATTCCAAAGGATTTTCCCATTCCTATGTTCCAAAGGCTCCCATGGGAAAAAAATGCTACTAAGAAATCGAAGAGTTGTATGTACTCGTATTAAAAGATGGCCATATGTATCTGTTGTACTTACCCATGCATTGATAATCGAAGAGTTGTATGTACTCGTATAAAACATTTGCTGCTGAAATAGCAATTCTTTAATGTGCACACTGAAATAGCGATTTACATAACTACTGGGCGGAAGTGTTTCTGCATCTCGATATGAAGAAAATTGCAGATATTTGGCGCATATGCTTTACTAATGTTTGCAATTTCATCATTGAACGGTTTCTCAGGTTCACAAGGCGCAGAATGTTGCATCAAAGAGGGGAAAGCTCCTGACAGAGGATTTTCTGTACCTTATACGCAAGGTAAATTTTCTGTACTCCATATTTGTTGTCATGTTCCTTTCAGTGCTGCTTACACAAGCTGTACTTGTTTCTAGGATTTACGGAAACTGCACCGTGCTACCGAACTACTCTCCATGAATGAAGAGCTCAAGCAAGCAAGGAAAGCTTTTGATGTGGATGAAGAAACACTGGCAACAAATAATGCGTGAATGTCAATGCAGAAGCTTCGTATAATATGCATTAGTATATTACACTGACTGGTTTGTACAATGCAGTGCCTAGTTAGCTTCAATTTGTATTTGTACTGTTGCAAATCGCAGTAGCGTTGTTTCCTGACATGTTACTTGCTTGAATAGTTGTATGTTTTCTGCAGTCTTTTCCCATATCTGGATCCCAATCTGTATCACATTAAATAGGAATGGTTGCATTTCAAACGTACTCTGTAGAAATCCAGGCATTTCCAATCGGGTGAATCGAATGATATACTAAGTTCACTCCTCTATTTGAGATCAAAGAATAGTTAAAGCAAAATTGCGAGCCCATCACCTTGAATAGCTAAGGTTTCTTTGGGAAAACGTCGTTACGTCAACATGTTCACCTTGGCCTTTCTGGTCATCCGTCAACTGTATTGATCTTTGGGAAGACTGCTTGAAACCTGAAAACACATCCACATATTCCGTTATAAAATGAACGCAACTTACATGATTTTCAACAAGTTCTCTATTCTTTGATACATTCTTTAGTGCGTTGTATCATGTCACCAACAAATATTCATACAATTGGAACTTACTTCATTAAGAAAAAAAAAACCTAGTGAATGGACCACTTTTAAACCCCTGACACGTCAAGTTCCTGCCATGAAGGGTACAATCGTAAAAAAGGGGATAGTCCGGAGTCGCTGTCCAACGTGACCAATTCTGCAATTCCTTCACCGCTACCGGAGTCTACTGCCATTCCTCTCTAACCTTGCGTCGGCACCAGCTCCGCCGGTGAAGGACACGAGCTCGTCGGCGCAAAGCTATGGGGCCGCCCCAGCCAGCCAGGGGCCGCATCAACATCGAGGCGTACGCGAGGCCGATCGCCGTCGACAACCGCATCCGCCTCCCCTACTACTTCCGCATCGCGGGCAGCCTCCTTCGACAGGTCGAACCCTAGCCGCCCCCGAAATCCGACGCTGGGGATCGGTCCCGCCCTCTAGATCTAGCCTTTTTTGCTTCAACCTTTAGCTCTGTGATTTTTCTGTTGAGCGATTACCTTTACTTCTCTTCATCCGGTTTGGGCGACGCGGGATTAATATTGGGGATTATTCTTATACGCGACTAATATTAAGTTTGATATCAAATTACGTTAAATTTTGGTTTTGTTATCTTGTCGGAACAGGCTAATATATATCGGAACGAGAAGAACCTCCTCGACTTGTATGTCATCCTTCTGAGATACTCGAGGTGAGCTGGCCGTCGAGTCTCATCTTGATATTTACTTCTTGAGATACTGTACTTTGGTGTTATATCTGACATATGATTGGCTGCAGCTTGCTGTGCGAGACGATTCCAAAGCATCGTGATTACTATGCATTTAGGTCGAAAGAAAATGAGTTTTTTACTGTAAGTGCTCTCTGAACTCAATAACTTCTGTATTTGTTGATTCACCTTGGTAGAGCATGTAAGTTTTGTTGTGATTAGATATCACATCTCCAATTATCATTCTCCTTGTATTAAAGTAAAATGCCAATAGGGATCCAACTGGACATGTAGAACTGTTTGCAATGCATGCTTCCTATTCTAATTCCCTGCTAACCTTCTATTGATTTTAATCTGTGGCTGGTTTTGTTTTCTCCCCTGATGTTCCTCTAAATGAATGTGTTTCTGTTGTAGAAACTTATTGATGTTATCAAAGAGCTTGAATCACTGAAGCCAGATGTGCAGCGGCAGATTGCCGAGTATAACAGAGGAGGTACTGTGGTTACTAATAATCTGAATGGAACATATGCTACAACTCATAAAGTAGAGAAGCATACCCCAAGCTTATATGCTACACAGGTACGCATGGCATTGCACTGCATTTCCTTGCGTATAATATTGAGCAAAACTCTGGGATGAATGCATAGAGCTTATGCATGTTTTTATGCTAGAGAATAGTAGAAAATGAACTGTTTACAATCATAAACACAACCACTACCGCAACCTCTAAAGGTTTTAAGATTTCTATATATGTTCTGAGAAAAGACAGTTCACAACTGTCCACAATCATAAGCACAATTACTACCGCAACCTCTAAAGGTCTTAAGATTTCTATCTATGTTCTGAGAAAAAGACAGTTCACGACTATCTACAATTACAAGCATAATCACCAGTGCAACTCTAAAGGTTCTAAGATTCTATCTGTGTTCTCTTTTCTCATTTCTTTTCTTGTTCAGACACATGCAGGCAGCACCAACGGATCACCACAAATTTCCCTTGGTGGGAGACCTCAAACGACACTGTTACCAAATGTGCAACCTGATAGGCAGTTCCGCAAACAGTATGTGTACCTTTTTGTCATTTTTATTCCTGTGATATGTTGTGCTTACTTGATTAAAATAAAATGTAGACATGTAGTTTTTTTTAGATGAACCTCTGGTTACTAGTTATGAAAAAGAAGATTAGCCGACATTTTAGTTAACAACCAAGACACGGTAGTGACTTTACAATTGCTAATCAAAAGGTAGGGTAATAGAGAATGCCATATAGTAAATTTCGAGAGTGCTTATTTCAGATGATTTTTACAGAAAACAGAGCTTTTCGTTCAAAGCTTGTTGATTTCCCTTCATTGAAAACAAAAACATGGCCGTAGATTCTATTTGTTGTCTAAACTATTTGCTGTATAAACTATGCAGACTTATGAACCTGCCTTACCCAAAAGAAGAAACACTAGCTAGACACTCCATATTAGGACCTAACGGGCTTCACGGACAATGGACTGGGCCTGTTGCTGGCATTAAGGTATGATTGTTTCGTTTTTCCTCACGTTCTTGCCTGATAATTCGACAATAGACAATGTTTTTTTAATGGGTTTCTGTATTGCTTGTTACAGGTTCAGTATCCCAGCAATGTCGAATTGACACAAAGTGTTATAACAAGGTGATTATTCGAGTAGTTGTCATCCTTCATACTTCTAATTTATTCTTTTCACCATTTTCCTTTTCTGTACCACTTGTGTCTTTGCCACAGTTTGAACTTCCGTTCCAATTAGCATGCGCACTCAATTTTTTGCCCATTTTTAATCATGGGAATTTCGGACATTTCATGAGGACCTGAATGTTTCTTGTAAAATTGATACATCCCAAACATACTTTGTTGTTAAGGAGCCATGAAAACGATACCGAAAAATCAGAACAAACCACATGCTTTCAAAATTGCTGACATCACTTTACAATTGATAGTTATTGCAATTGAGAAACACTATTGTTAAGTATTATAAATATTTATCTATGTCTGCAACTTTACATTACTATATGCAACGCATCTAGCATCAAATTTGGTTAGGAAATGAACAATGAACCTGATGCTATCAGATTCATGGAAATCAATTATACATGCTTCTAAATTCGTGGAAATAAATTATATATGGTAAATGAGCATCATAACTAATTAATTCACACAAAAAAAATAAATGGCAAGATTTGCAAGCTCTCAGAGTTTTATGAAAAAGACTTCACTAGTAAAGGTACGGGCAAAATAAAGTTATTGATCAAACATAACTATTGATCAAATAGTTAGTGTGGCGTTGTGGCAAGGTGTGGCGACTGACCCCCCTCACAGCACCTGGGCATTAATGCGGCGTGGTGAGGAGATGCCATACTCAACGCCCAAACAACAAAGCAGGAGCCATGAGGAGGAAAGAAAAAAGAAGAGAAAAAAAGAGGAGGAAATAGGGAAGAAAAAGAGGTAGGCAGGCCCGGCCCACCAGCAACTAAAGATGAAAGATACATTTGTGTCTTATACAGATCGGACTACTTTGATTAGATTAGACACTTGCGAACAAGATTGGAATGGAGGAAATAACAAAACAGATACTTCTTGAGGGAAACTTGTCCATGCCAATAGATATACCATTTTCTTTCCAAAAGCCAGTCCATGATAATACTATCACATCATTTTTCGCTCGTCACATGACACCTGTAACACTCTTTGCTCCTGCAGTTTAGTGCCAACCGTCTCAAATCAAGATAGTTTGCATGGTTCCAGTACACCTCCTCCACCTGCTGACAGCTCAACAGATGACAATGATGATATGAAAGCTGTTCTCTCTCTTGATGATGGTCGATGGTCTGTACAAACAGAAGAACGCATTCCCATGCATTCTGTTACTTTGGAAGAAGAATTGTCCCAACTGAATATCAAACAACCTTCTCCTCCACCAGTCCTGGCAGAGGTACAAAGACCAATATCTCCATCAAGAGTTGCTGATCCAACGCCAGAAATGCCCTCGTCAGAAATTGTCCGTTTTCAGAATGTGCATGTTGTAAGTTCAAATTGCACCTTTTACTTTTTGATAGCATGGTATTATTCTGGACCTACAGCCTTGATGCAACAACGCTCTTTACCTCTGCATATCGTTTGTTTGTTTCTTCAATTTACATTTCATTTCTAACTTATGTACCCTGTAGGCTTATTTTGATTGATTATATCAATTTACTTTCTTACCAGCCTGTGAAATTGATGGAGTGTTTTCTAAGGGTTGCTGAGGCAAACACCAAAAGAAGTTTAGAAACATGTGGGGTTCTTGCCGGTACCCTGGTACGTGCTTTCCCTGACGGAGATGATAACACTGATTTAACTAAGTTTCTAATATTACATTTATTTTTATGCAGAAAAAGAGAACTTTTTATGTGACAACCCTTATAATTCCGAAGCAGAAATCAACATCTAATACGGTAAATTAAAAAAATTCTTGATCTCTATGTTCTTGGTTGCTTTTATTGTTGAATTTGTTAATAACATTCTGATGGAGTGCCTAAGCATATTCATACTGCTGTATGTTATTGTCTTTATTTTCCAGTGTGAAGCTACAAATGAAGAAGAACTATTCGAAGTTCAGGACATGGGCTCACTTTTCACTCTTGGTTGGATTCATGTAAGTGAAATTTGACTTCCACATACTTTATTTTGGGCTCAAGGTAGTAAGATAGATAAACTGTATCCCTTTGAAGAAGAAAAAAAATTACATATATGGCTAAGAATACACTGTTGAGGATGCTTACTAGTTCTCAACGTTCTCGACCTGTGTGACTGCCTTTGCTGACTGCAGAAGTTATGCTTAAGCACTGGAAATGCTAAATCTGGATACTAAAATATCAGGCATTGCCTGTCACAGTTTAGTTTCAGAACCTTGGATGCCTGAGAGAACTAATATCTGTACTTGCGTATAGTTTTCTTACTGCTTTGTCTTCTTCTGGTCCTCTATAGCACAGTAGAATGTCCTTGAACTGGCATGTGTTCATAGCTTGTATGTAGTACACTGTGAACAGAGTAGTTTTGATATCAAGTACTACTTCAGCTCCTTTTTTTTTTGAGGGACTACTTCAGCTTTCTTCATGTTCTCTTGAATTTTGGCATGTATCCACGAGCATTTTATGTATGCTAAGAATTATTAGACAACTATTGGAGCAATGCATCATGCACTTCTACAATCAGTCAGTTGCATGTTAATGTAGTGTTTGATGTTTTTTCTCCTACGACTACACATTGAATTATTTGTAGGAGTGTAGTTTGTTGATTGACTGAATTTTTTCCCCTTCTGTATTAGAAAAGATATGCTACTTTTATCTAATTATTTTCATTTTATTGTTCCAGACACATCCAACACAATCCTGCTTCCTGTCTTCTATTGATCTCCATAATCATTATTCATATCAGGTAATGCTGGCAGAATGGATCACACAATAATTACTGCTTTTTTGGTTCCCCACTTCCTGTTACATTATAGTAATTGGTTTTTCTATAGCCCTCATTTGGGTGATGTTGTTTGACTGATAACTATTTAGTTGCTGGTTCAATGTGGGAAAACCTTGTACTATTCTTTTTATTGTTGAAGTTGTTCTCCAACTCTGAAATTGGAAGTACATGTTCTCAATGCATTGGACGCAGGTCCCAACAAATGATTAATAGCTTAATGAGATTTATTGTTCATCTTGCTTCATCCGTGTTAAAAGTCCTACTTTATCATTGTTCATGATACATAGTATTGTTTACTATTTAGTTACTGGTTCAATGTGGGAAAAGTTTGTATAATTCTTTCTATTGTTGAAGTTGTTCTGCAACTCTGAAATTGAAAATACATGTTCTCAACGCTTTGGACGCAGATCCACAACAAATGATTAATAGCTTAATGAGATTTGTTCCATATGTTCATCTTGCTTCATCCGTGTTAAGAGTCCTATTTTATCATTGTTCATGATACTATTGTTGTTTGTTCTGTTCTATCTGGAGTAGTAATCAGACCTAAAAATTAGACTTGTCAAGGTGTTATTCTGATTGTCTTGTTTTTGATACTTACTCTTTTATGTTCGATAGTTAGTGTGCCCTCCAAAAAGTAAGGAAAGACAATAGGGCATTCCTCTAATTTGTTTACTGGTCTATCAAATAAAAAATGTTATAATTTGGTCATGTGTTACCATTTTGTCATAACAGGTCATGCTACCTGAGGCAATTGCAATAGTTATGGCACCTACTGACACAAGGTATATCAACATACTCCATGTATATCAATTACATGGAGTATATTCTATAGACATCCATTTTCCATTAACCTTATTTTTTATACTTGACTATAGTAATACTACTTTTCAGGGGATCATGAACGTTTGAATCTATTTGCCGATGTTTATAAATTATATTTTTTTGAGACGAATGTTTACAAATTATTTGGTTAAGGAATCTATATTTCCTTCAGGCCATCGTTATCTTTATGGTGTTTTAAAGTTGTAAATCGGATTGTTAAGCTCTTTGGTTGTAGCTATATTTTTACGTGTTAAGTTTGGAAAAAATCTGCTTGACCCAGTTAAGAGAGATCAATGTTGCTGTCTAGTTTGTGGAACCTTGTCTGTACATATTGTTGGCATTTGACATCTGACTGAAATCGTGGTTATACACTTGTTTTGCCAGAAAACATGGTATATTTCATCTCACGGATCCTGGTGGTATGGGTGTGATCCATGATTGCGAAGAGAGAGGGTTCCATCCTCATAAAGCACCTTCAGATGGCTCACCGATCTATGAACATTGCTCCCATGTGTACCTGGACGCTGATGTACAGTTTGAGACTATTGATCTCCGAAAACGATGAGAATGCTCAACTCTATTTGGTATAGTTTGGAGGCTGTACTTCTGGCAGTTACAACAATCTGCTGCCCTTTTCTTTTAGCTCTGCTGAAAAGTCACGAATAACTGATGTAAGTGATTGTACATAGCAATTTAATTGTATAGAGAACAATTGGAGTAACGGCATCATTGGTTTCGTTTTGGGCCATCAAGGCTTTGTTGTAATTCCTTAAGACAGGATGAAGTGGTGCTTTTTATATTCATGCAAGTCGACTGTAACATCGTTGAATGTTTTATTGACTACAGTTTGTGAATATCATTGATTGTTGACACTTTTATAAGCCCTTATTCTGTCCGGATTTCTTTTCAGGCCGTTAGTACTTGAACATCATGTCCTAGCGACATAAGAAAAATCGGAGGGAGTATTAATGCATTTTTGGGTTCAAGAGACCTTGGGGTTCCCCATTATTTTCATGTGAAGGCCATAATTAGTCATTGTTTTTCTTTGATATATGTTTTTATCTGGAAGCATATTTTGCTTTGACTATTGAATGTCAAATGAACCATGAGCACCTTCATCTTGATTTAGGCCTAGGATATTATGAAATTTCACATTATTCGAATGGTATCAGTTGTGTAACGGATTTGTGTCAAACCGGTTTATTTACATCAATAGTATTATACTGATCAAATTACTTAGGAAATCATTCCATTATGTTCCGTTGTACAGATAATCTGGGCATGGAGTGCTGAATCGCCCAAGTAGCATGGTAGTCATCTTACGGGTTTTCTTGCGGCAGCATATATGCCTTCAACTAGTCAATTAATTTATCTTCTGGCAAAGGAGAGTGTTACGACTCGTTAACACTTAACCGTGCATGCATAACGGGAAGCACAAAAAGAAGTGTACCAAACAAAAAAGGGTGAAATTCTCAACAAAAAAAGAGTGGCCCCTAATGAAATACTCTTTCAGTTCTTTTTTATATGACACCATTGACTTTTTTTGTTGAATATTGACCAACAATATAGATTTAAATAATTACTTTTTGAATGTGAAATAAATATTATTGGATTCGTCATCAGAAAAGGCTTTAAAAATAACTTATACACTAAACTATTTACACAAATATTATAGATAAGACGAATGGTCAAAGTAACAATAAAAAAGTCAACGGTGTTATATAAAAATAACGGAGGGAGTAAATGCGAAGGCACCATCCATCCGCCTTACCAGATTCAGAGGAGAAGGCACCATCAACGTTAACTTTCATCCATCCATCCAGAGGTAGCGACTTTGTATGTCTTTTTTTTTTTAGGGGGACCTTGTACGTCTGTAAATGATAATTTTTTTTCTATATTTCTTTTTGTCATTGGACATAAGAAATGCAACTATCAATTAATTTTACCTCGTAAGAAAAAGAAAAGAACAGTATGACACATAATCTTTGGATGGGTAGTAGGAGTATCAAATACCCCCTGCCACGCGATCCCCATCCGAACGCACATATCACTTCAATCGACCGCTTTGGTTCAGCTATCGCACAAATGACCAGGTTCGCCCGTCATCCATCATCCGAACTTAGTTATTTACACAAATATTTATAGATAAGACGAAGGGTCAACGTAACGAAAAAAGTCAATGTCGTTATATAAAAAAGAATAGGAAGTAGATGTCAGTACAAAAGTAAAAATGTATCAGTATGAAAATTGTTATCTGGCTGGAGTAGCTCAGTTGGTTAGAGCGTGTGGCTGTTAACC
>LAPY01004560.1:3267-36066 GCA_000970635.1 Eragrostis tef | reverse complement strand
GGTGGTCGCCGCGCTGAAGGCGGCGGCCGAGCCGCGCCTAGGCCGCGAGGTCCGGCACGCGGTCGTCACCGTTCCACAGCATTTCGGCGTGCCGGCCACCATGGCGGCCATGGATGCCTGCAAGCATGCGAGGCTGGAGGTCGAGGACACTGTCCCGGAGCCAGTTGCGGTCGCCGTCGCCTACGGCCTGCACAGGAAGCTGCGTGAGGATGGCAATGCGCTTGTCCTCCGTGTCGGCGGTGGCACGGCTGACGTCAGCGTAGTGACGCTCTGGGATGGCTCGTTGGAGGTCCTTGGATATCGAGATGATCCTTTCCTTGGAGGTAAACCAATTATAACTGTATTGATTTTCATTAGCATGGTCCTTCGAAGTGCGTATACTTATTGAACATACTAATAAACTCCATCTGATCATCACTGTATCCATTTGCCTGTCAGGAGATGATTTTGATCAGAGGATCGTGGACTACTTCGTCAAGCTCATCAAGACGAAGCACGGCAAGGACATCAGTGAGGACACGGCCGCTCTCAGCAAACTGAGGACCGCATGCGAGCGTGCCAAGAAGGCATTGAGCAGTCAGGACCGCGTCCAAGTGAGCGTTGAATCTCTTGTCGATGGCGTGGATTTCTCCGAGCCGCTGTTGCGGTCACAGTTCGAGGAACTAAACGATGATTTGTTCCGCAAAGTCGTCGCGTTGGTGGAGAAAGCCATGGTACAAGCTAAACTGGGGAAGAACAAGATAGATGAGATTGTTCTTGTTGGTGGAAGCACTATGATCCCCAAGATTCAGAAACTCGTCAAGGTTTACTTTGATGGTAAGGAACCAAACATAAGGGTCAAACCGGATGAAGCAATTGCTCTTGGAGCGGCAGTTCTTGTACATGCTTAAATTGTATCTGTATCAGGTATATCAGCACAAAAAAATATATATACTCAGAATTCAGAATTTCTTGAGTAAGGACCAATTCTAAATCAGACTTTAAGCATGTGTTCTCTTGTAAGGCTTTGAATGTTCATTAATGCTGAAGACAATGGGAAACGAAATGGAACAACTAAATGGCGCATGACAAGTTGACAACACCATATCATGTTTCTAAACATATGAATTGCTAACAGTAACAGGATGACAGACAGAATATAAGTTTGATACTGTCTGACAGACAAAATATGAATTGCTAAATCCTCCTTTTGCTCTTGGTGCCCTGTTCCTGCTTGATACTGTCCTCAAGCAGAGCAGCACTCTCTCTTCTCGACGCTGGTCATTTTGCTCTCCTCTACTTCGGTGGCCACAGATCGGAGAGGATGAAGTAGATGTATGTAACGGGTTTAATGTGGAGCACCTAGTTGCATGTTCTATCCACTTCTCACATCTGTGTGTAACCAATGGTGGAGATGCGTTGCTACAGTCTCATGTACTGTAACAGTGCATCTCAACCATTACAAGCATGTCATGTGCGTGTGGATAACACATGCACCCTTTGTGCTCCTTCTTTTTGCATTTAATGATGTATTTACGACCTTTTCTTATCGCGTACATGATCCGCTTTGCGGCATTGAAGGTGTCCATGTGGGAGGTACGAGAAGGATGAGCCTACGCGGCGCACGATAAATATGGTGAGACGTTCTATATTTGTTTATTATTATTGACATTATAAAATTGTTCATAATAATGCTTTTAACTATGAGAGTACTTTAAATTGCCTTCATTGTCTGCATAAAAGGACGCATTTGAACTAAGTTTGGAAAAGTGAATGAATTCTAATGAAAATGAATTCTATAACATTTTGGACGCATTCTAATGAAAGTGTAATTAGAACAAGGGTATGCACATTTTGAGTCAACCATTAATGTTGTGAATTATTTATGCACATGTGTAACGGTGGTGGTAGCAGGATGAATTTTGCGAGCGTGTGGTGAGGGCATGTTGAGGGGAGAGGGGGCATAGCCCCTCTTCCCCGAGCTA
The DNA here is from genome assembly GCA_000970635.1 of Eragrostis tef. Taxonomy (NCBI): domain Eukaryota; kingdom Viridiplantae; phylum Streptophyta; class Magnoliopsida; order Poales; family Poaceae; genus Eragrostis; species Eragrostis tef. Next base: position 34,102 of record LAPY01004560.1, on the reverse strand, counting down.
TAAATCCATTCATGCATACTTCTTTTTGAATCCCATGCCCCCGCTCTCTTCCCTTTAGATACACCAATGCGTTGAACGACACTAAAAGCATCATGGTCACATCTGCATGTAGAGTCTTCCTCAATCTCCTTTTGTGCTTTGAGAGTTGCAAGGTTGGAGAAGCGAATATAGCAGTCTTCGTCGTTTTCGCAGACGTGGCGTTGAGAAAGCACAAGAGAGGGATGAGCTCGCGGAGCATGCAACCCATGTGGCGGGCGATGATAGGCCATATGCACGGCTTTCAGGGAGGAGGCCATGGTGGAGCTTGTAGAGGACGTTGAGGTGTGAAAATAAATATTAAGTTGCATGCATCAACCAGTTCACCTAAAAGCTTAAGTTGGTAAAAAAAGATGAACAATTTACTTATGCTCTAACACTCTGGCTCTCTCGGGCTGCAAACGTAGAATATTAGAGTGGACAATAATTTTTTTAATAAATCGCGCCACCAGGATTTGGATTCAAAACCTCTGACCCTGATATCATATCGAGATGCATGCATACACCAACCAGTTCACTCAAAAGTTAAAAAAGAAAAGTGAAGAATTCACTTATGCCTCAACAATAAGAAAAATAACAAATAACAGAGATGTTGAGTTTGTTCTTTTGTTATAATGGTGGATGTGTGGAGGCGAGGCGAACGACGACCGTGGCGGAGCTTAGTTAAGACCAAGGGTGGCTATGGCCCACCTGCCTCCACTAAATCTCCCTTGATTGAACAATAAGTTGTTGCTGTTTATGAAGAATTATGGTAACATTAGTGAGACCGCCCCTCTGGATTCTCGTTGAAGCTCGGCCAGTGGACGAGGAGGAGGAAGGTGAGCGGGAGCATTAGGTGCTACGGTAAAGATACTGTTGAAGGAAAGGGTCGAGTTTGTCTAGGGGCGCGTTCGGTACCGGACTTTAGAGCCCTCTAAATTTTAGCATTAAAGAGAATCTTATTATTTAAGAATACTAAATAAAGTCTAATGACAAAACCTTTTTACATACGGGAACATCTTTGCGAGGCGAATCTAATGAGCCTAGTTAATCTATGTTTTGCAACAGTTATTTTATAGTAATGCTACATTAATCATCGTCTAATCATGGCTTAACTACTCTTATTAGATTCGTCTCGCGATTTAGACCGGGAGTTCTGCAGTTAGTTTTGTAATTAAACTTTGTTTAAGACGAGATTTTTTTGTTTAGATCCCTCTAAATTTTAGAGAAGAGGACGCCGAACGCGCATAGGTGAGCTGCAGCATAGCATCTCTGATGCAGCCCTGACCTTGACCAGCAGGTAACAGAGCTCCATGATCTAGTTTGGTTGTTCTGCTTCACTCAACGGTCTTGCATGGTCATCTTGGAAGTTCGGCCCATAAAAAATTAACGTCATTGGGTCCCATTACTCAAGTCTCTAATTAACAAAATTCATAGGATAGTTTATTTTTTTTTATGTTTGGCCATAGTCTAGATAACCTTTTAGATTATAATTTATTTTACTTTACCCTCAATATTTACCCAAATAGTTCACTTTTCACCTTTTCTCTCCAACCAAACATATTTTTCACTGACGCGGAGTTAGGTCAAGGCAATTTTACATACTCAGTCCGGATAGACATGCGCATTTCAAGGTGGTCTGAGGCATCATTGTTAATTTTCAGCCAAAAATTTGTCCTAATCTCTCCACATCTCGCTCTATAATGGCATCATCACCAATCTTCACTTAAAATTTCATCATCGTCATCGTTTTCTTAGGCTAGCATCGTGTATGATAAACCTGTGTTGACTTGCATTGACAAAAACTCCTTGACATGAGTCTAGTTAGCGAAACCGCTTTGGATGAGAGAGGAAAAATGAACTAAAATAGACTTTACCCTATCTTATATAAGCATGGTCCAGTAACTATCATTAACTCTCCTATTGCTCAAAAGTTTTAGTAAGCCACCTTAATTGTTCAATCAGTCTGATGTACATGGTGTGTTTATTTCATCCATTGGATGTTCTATATGCTCCCTGCCGAATCATTATACGGTGAATGTTCAATCAAAATACCTTTCAAATCAAAACATCTCCACATTGACTTTATAATGCGAATGATTGCAGACGCCTTGCGGAAAACAATAACCAGAAATGGTATAGAGGTTCTGATCAACATTTATCAAGGACTTACTTCATCTGTCTCAAAATAATTGTCATTCTAGCTATACACCAGATTTATTGAATATTTTATAAATTTGACGACACGTTTATAGAACATTCTATAAACATGGACATTTAGATACGTGACTAGAATGCCAAAAAACTGGAACGGAGGGAATACTTAGTAGGATCGGATCTAGCAATATCTAACTCGTATGTTCGTGATAGGTATAGGGGTGTCAAGGATGTTTGTTCACGCTAGAGATAATCTCAAACAACATCGATTGAACAACCAGAACTCAGAGGGGAAGATGTTTCGTTGTCTGTTCCATTTAGGTTGGACTTGGATTTGATTCGTGAAACGTAGCCGGAGAAGAGAACACGCGCGAGATGAAGAGTGAAGGCGGCGTATGGGGGCAGGCAACAAGATGGATCCAAGCGGTAGCGATCCTCCGACCCATATTCTGTAGGTGAACAGTCTCGATCCGAAAGCGATCACGCGTGCTAAGAACACGCGCGACGTGCAGGAGTTTGAGATTCCCTACCTACAGCCTAGCTGCTAATAGCGGCAAAGAAACATCGATCCATATGCTGGTCGGAGGCACAGCTCAGTACGTAGCAGCACTTGTCCGTTTCAACGCACGCGTGCGTATGACGGCGGGCGCGAGCGCGTACGTACGTGCTCCGGCATCCGCCTCGACGGCGACGTGCGCACTAGCGCGCCGGCTTGCCCACTCCGGAGCCGCCGCGTCGGCACTGCCGGCCGGAGGCCCGGAGCAGCAGTAGAGAAGTTCCATTTCCATGCGAGCGAAGAAGAATCAGAACCACCAGGTCGATCTCTGCAGGGTTAAAAGTGTTCAACGAGTAGGCAAAAGGAATGAGCCGCAACAGCCACCATACGCTAGTCCGCGACCAATATTAATTTCTAGTGGCCATGGCTTCCTTCCATATCACTGCTAATTTGTCCGTAGCATGCACGCCTCACTGTCTCATTTGTGTGGTTTGCCACCGATTGATTGGTGTTTCCCCTTGACCCACTACATATTTGTCTTTGCCTAGTATTAGCTTGTCCACCTATTAGCCACTCAAAATACTGTACCTAAATAGTGGCACGCGAAACATTTCTCTTGTAATGACATGATATAGCTACTCCAATGACCCGAGTTTCAGTTTCAACAAACACTACTAGAAAATGATCCTTACTATTCTATACATGTGTCTTTTGGGTGCAGTGAAATTTTCAATTTTTCTCAAAACAATTTCCCAGCCAAAAATATCACCTTTGATTTACTTGTAGAGGAAATATACTACAGTACACAAAGTCTACCCTGTGAAAATGTTACAGTACAACTAACTGAATTTCCCCTCGATCTGAGTCTTCTATAGTTAATTTGACTGACCGGTTTAGTGCGTCTCACTATATTGTTCGTCATGATAACGCGGTTCCTGTGTTGCTGTGCAAAAAGGGTTTCCATAGTGCGCACTATAAAGTATAAACAAAGCAAAGTGAAAGAAGAAATGACAAAAAGGAGGATCATAGTGGGGCTTACACAGAATGTCTGAAACGACACTTACTTCGATGGAGATTGACCAGGACGCGCTTTTCTGCTTGACGGTTTGCTTACGTCGTGCCAACGGACAGTATGCTCATCAGTACCAAAAAAAATTAATATGAGCAAATACAGGATGCATCAATAATTCCCCGACACTATCCATGCCGGAATTCGAGTCTGAAAAATATTTGTGGGATAGAATACGGGACGAGTGACTTCACGATAATACCTGTGTCCGACTCCGAATCTGAACAAAAAATATAGGACAGGGTATGGGATGCAGAAATAATTATCCGGACTATCCGCTCCGGCTCCGAATCCGAGTGAAAAAATATAGAATAGGATACGGGATGAGCACTATCCGCACTTCCTTACAATTCTAAACATACATCACTTATTTAAGCTAGCTAGAGAATTCCATCCGATGAACACATGCTCTTAATATATCATCGATGCATATCATTTTTATTAAAGCTCCAGAATATGTTCCACTACAAGATTTAACTGAATCCCCGACATTTGTGGTAGAAGTGGCCGACAGTACTAAGGTTTTAGTGTAATTTTTTTCAAATGGCCTACAGTTTTGTAGTGCAAATTTTCATATTTCCTAACAGTTTTAGCAAATTTTCCTACAAACTCATTCCCTACAAACTCATTCCCTACAGTTTTCACCTATATTATAATTATACTTAAACTGTCAGCCACTTATGCAAAAAAAACTGTTAGGAATTCTTAGAAATCTTGTAGCGTTCACGCATGTTTCCTCGCAAAGAAACAAAAAAAAGTTCACTCGTGGGTGTAGTAATAGTCAATGAGCAATGGCTACGTGTATTATCATAGGGGAGGTAACGGGTTCATTATCGCTTAACCACGTACATGTAAAACAATATGTTGAACACAGCTTTGTACATCCACAAAAGATGTAGCGGGCGGAACCTTTGTTTCATTATCTAAAAAAATCAGATCTTGATGCTGGGACTCGCAGGGGAAGACTACATATAAAGCAAAATATTTGGTGCATTTCATGTTTTCATGGTGGGCTTGTCAGCGATAAAATGGAGGGAGATCGTTTTCAGCATGCTCCACCACACATTTATACTAGCAGTTCACCATCAGCATGCGTGTTGTTGGATTCATTTCGTTTCGTTTTCAGCTGCAAACTCGACAACACTCGAATGATTCTTACCTCCACCACTTTCCAAAAGCTAGCGAGCACACAACATGTATGTAGGCCTGCCCCAAATGTTGGGCCCACATGCATCGTAATGTTTCGTGACATCATCCATACCTTAGCATCCTCCTAGGCCTTAGCAAGCTTGAATGAATTGTTCGATGGCGTTTCTGTGGTAGAGAAAAGCAAAGCACTCACAGTTGTTGCTAATGCAATTTCTATGAGTTTTCTTCGTAAAAAGGTATGTGAGTGCATTATAAAATGATGAGTTTCATTAACTTAGTACATGGGCACGCGCAAGATCTTTGCTGAACCTGACACAAATTAAGCATGTCAAACCTAGTCAAGGACAGCAAGGAACAAAAAGGCAGGTCGGCTCCATCACCCGTAGTGGACTAGTCATTATAGCGCTTTTGCATACACGAAGCAACTACCATTTGGGTGCGCCAATGGCATTCATGAAATATGATTTTAATATCTGGCCACGTTCACAAAGCACTTCCTTTAAATACAACAATCCCTACTCTCTCCAACCCCCTCACACACCTGCACAAATCCACACCACTACACAAGCACTACTTGTTCATCACAAAGCTCTAGCTAGCTTAGCTTAACTTCTTGCAGCTCATCGATCATGGGCAACTGCCTAGTGATTCAAGACAGGAAGGAGATCAAGATCATGAGAATGGACGGCAGCAAGGTTCTCAATATGCCATCGCCCTTGAAAGTCCAGGAAGCCCTCGCCGATCCCCTGACGGGCCCCAGCATCCCCGGCGTGGTTCCGGTGAAGGCGCCGGCAGCTGTCGTCGCCGACCCTGGCGGCGTCAGGGTGAAGCTGGTCATCAGCAAGCAGGAGCTCAAGAGGATGCTCGACAAAGAGGGCATGTCCCTGGACGATATGGTGTCTGTCATGCGCAAAGAGGCCATCGATCGTGAGAGAGAGCAGGAGTGTTGCGGGGGATGGCGACCTGCGCTGGAGAGCATACCAGAAGGCAGTGGATTCTAGCAGCCGGGTCTGCTGTTAGTGTTTTCCAGCTTACAAGTTGAAAGATGAATTTTTGGAATAAGTGTAAGCATCACAGATAGTAGCCTAGCGCATATACATGTGAATATATGTAGGTAGATCACGACATGTATGTAGGCCTGCCCCAAATGTTGGGCCCACATGCATCGTAATGTTTCGTGACATCATCCATACCTTAGCATCCTCCTAGGCCTTAGCAAGCTGTGAATGAATTGCTCGATGGCGTTTCTGTGGTAGAGAAAAGCAAAGCACACTCACAGTTGTTGCTAATGCAATTTCTATGAGTTTTCTTCGTAAAAAGGTATGTGAGTGCATTATAAAATGATGAGTTTCATTAACTTAGTACATGGGCACGCGCAAGATCTTTGCTGAACCTGACACAAATTAAGCATGTCAAACCTAGTCAAGGACAGCAAGGAACAAAAAGGCAGGTCGGCTCCATCACCCGTAGTGGACTAGTCATTATAGCGCTTTTGCATACACGAAGCAACTACCATTTGGGTGCGCCAATGGCATTCATGAAATATGATTTTAATATCTGGCCACGTTCACAAAGCACTTCCTTTAAATACAACAATCCCTACTCTCTCCAACCCCCTCACACACCTGCACAAATCCACACCACTACACAAGCACTACTTGTTCATCACAAAGCTCTAGCTAGCTTAGCTTAACTTCTTGCAGCTCATCGATCATGGGCAACTGCCTAGTGATTCAAGACAGGAAGGAGATCAAGATCATGAGAATGGACGGCAGCAAGGTTCTCAATATGCCATCGCCCTTGAAAGTCCAGGAAGCCCTCGCCGATCCCCTGACGGGCCCCAGCATCCCCGGCGTGGTTCCGGTGAAGGCGCCGGCAGCTGTCGTCGCCGACCCTGGCGGCGTCAGGGTGAAGCTGGTCATCAGCAAGCAGGAGCTCAAGAGGATGCTCGACAAAGAGGGCATGTCCCTGGACGATATGGTGTCTGTCATGCGCAAAGAGGCCATCGATCGTGAGAGAGAGCAGGAGTGTTGCGGGGGATGGCGACCTGCGCTGGAGAGCATACCAGAAGGCAGTGGATTCTAGCAGCCGGGTCTGCTGTTAGTGTTTTCCAGCTTACAAGTTGAAAGATGAATTTTTGGAATAAGTGTAAGCATCACAGATAGTAGCCTAGCGCATATACATGTGAATATATGTAGGTAGATGGATATGGTTTAGGAGTTTTGAGATAAGGATGCTCTTCATCTTTTCTTTGCTATGGCTCACATGCTTGTAAAGAAGAGGTACAGATGATCCTGGAAATCAAGCAGGTTCTGATATATGTAGCAAACTGTGTATCAATCAGTCATCACCAAGCTAGTTTTTGTTATCAACAGGAACTTCAAGAGTCTTCCGTTATGTGTTTGACCTTTGTTAAGCGACACCTCTTATCCACTCTTATCTTTGGCTCAGCAAGCTGATCACTATCATCTATATCTATATACATTCTTACTTAAACCTGCCCAGATCCAAGCCATGCAGTGAGTGAAGTTTTAGAACAGCATAGCAACCGGTTTAACGATGATCAGCACCTAAAATCTGTTAAGATGCGCTCTAGACCAACTCTTAAATCTAGTTTTCGTAACACAGTTGCAAGCCACTGCAACCTAATAATTGAGGGCATATATGTCACACAACTGCAGCACGTAAGAGCAAGAGAACGAATGATAACATTAGTTTCCGAGTAATTGCACTCAAATAGTTACAATGAGATGGGGCAACTGACTTAAGTTTGTAAGTTAAACTGCAGAGCAATAGATATGTTCTCTCTGCAAATATTCCTAGCAATGTATCAACACAGCTATTCTAGGACCAGCAGAACATTATAGTGAAGATTTGATTAAGGTGACTAGAGTATTATCCAAAAATAAGATAGAAATGTATTCTTGCAGTTCGTCGAGATGACATAAAACACGAAGACGAAGTCACTCAACTGGTTGTTATTCCACGGTTTTTTTCACATATCTCTCCCCTGATGAGTTGGTTAATTAGCATGCAAGGGAGAAGGACGAACCGTCTCGATCCTGAATACATCAGTACCCATCCATCTACACCAAGGTCTGTCGTGTCGGCAATTGCTTGCCAAGATGTACATCTTGTTCTAGAAGAATGTATCAACATATTCATAATAGCATCCGAGTAACTTACGTGGAAGCCGGGAGATATTTCGCCCAGTTTGTGATTACCTGTCCTTCACCAAAATCTGGGTATGATCATGTGGATCTAATCCAGGGCGATGCCCACTCAGATCAGTGAAAGCGACTCCAATGCAATGCATGAATGCAATCACTTTGTGTTGGGCGTAAATTCAAGGATCATAGTGGCAATCGCTCATGTCAAATATGACTATAAATGAGTTGTTGTATGTCATGTAATGAGCCATCGAAAGTCAAGAGAACATATGGGGATTGTATACTCTTCATCTAACCCACCACTAAAGATGGCAACGGGCAAGCTTTGCCCGCGTGCCCACGGGCAAAATATCCAACGGGCGCGGATACGGGCGACACTTTGTGCCCGCGGGCGCGGACATGGGCAGCATTTCCTATCCAACAGGCAAATATTAACGGGCATAGAAAATCCGTATCCATATCCGTTTGCCCGTGTGCCCGTTTTACCTCTGACATGCAGGCCTCTGGTTGCCTTGTTGGTGTGTACACTGCCTGTGAGAATGGAGAGAGAAAGGATTCGTTTCCTGGTCAACAGCCGCACCCCAATCTAGCCGCCACCAACTCCCCGCCTTAGATCTCGTCCAGCCAAAGAGGCCCAACGCCGCCGCTCCGGAGCCCTCCGCTCTTCCGGCCTCCCTCCCCGCCGCCGTTCGTCGCGATTCGCGCTTCGGCTTCGGACAACGCTGCAGGCCGCGTGGCCCCGCCGTGCCTCGGCTCTTTCCAACGCCGCTGACAACCAGCGTGGCGCAATCGGGCCCCTGCTTGTCGCCGCCGCCGCATGCCTTCCTCCTCGCGCACCTCAGCGTCGGGCATGCCCGCGGGCAATGGCTATCCGCGGATTGCGGGCACGGGCATCGTTTCCTGCCCGTAGTGGATAGCGGGCACGGGCGTGGGCATGAGATTTGGCTTGCGGATACGGGCGTGAGTCGATGCTATCCGCGGGCATGGTGCCCGTTGCCATCTTTAGTTGGGAGACTAGCTGGCTGAAATATCTTCCTGAAAATGGCCGACATGATAAATCCCTTGATATGGGCCGAGTGACCGAAAAGAACACACGATTGGAGGCCTTATCTGAAATCTACAGGAAGATATGCAACTGGCCAAATGTGGGCTGCAATGTGCCTGTGCGGGCCGAATAAGGCTTGGCCTTGCCAATGCTCTAAAGCTAGCCCATCTTCCCAACCAAGCCCAACGAACCCTTCGAGCGGTCCGAAACGGCGTCGGCCTAGGAAGCCACGGAGGCGCGTCTACCGGCCGGCGACGGAGGTGGCGCGGCGGTGCAAAGGCGGACTTTGATGGATGGCGCTAGGGGATTTGGAGAGGCGCGGCGGCGGAGGCGGAGGCGGAGAGGTAGAAGGCACAGGAAGGCACGACGGCCGCCGGCGTCGAGGACTGGTGCGTGCAGTGCAGGCAGTTGCAGGCTTGCAGCCACCTCCAACGCCGCCAAGAGGTGATGGGTGTCGGTACTCGGCACAGCACGGCCCCCTTAGTTCCTTGTGCTAATTAAATTGCAGTTACGACTTACGATTGTAATTTATGATTGTGATTGCGCAGCTCTGAACATACCTCGTAGTAAACAGAGAAGCCCATTGTTTCAGACTTCAGACTCTGAAGCATGTATACACCGTGGGGACGATACAGAGTCAAGGGAACAGATAAAAATTCTCTGCATCACTGAATTCGCAGTATGAAGGTATGTGACAAACATTGTGTAACCCAGACTCATTCCACTCTTGCATTAACAATTTGTAATCAACAAACAGCTAAGGGAGTCAGAAGATTTGATCTACGACATTGTTTTGTTACACGTGTTGTGATTCATATTTCAATCTTCCATTGATTTGGCTCGTCTGTATTGATGTGGCTGTTGCATGTGCCCACATTTGATTTCACTGCGAATCTGAGGCATCGTATCAGCATTCTTGTCTCGGGTCAAAAATGGGAAAATAACTGTTAGAATTATTTAGTGGAACGTGATACAACGCTTGTTCAGTTCATACAAGAATGTTTTGTCGTCAGATGTGGGTGCAGCGAAAGCATCGCGTAGAACGCGGGGAGGTGATTCACCTTCGCACAGTCGGACTTCCTTCTTGTGTGTGATTGAAGACCGTGCAACGAAAGCGTCGCGCATGTGCGCGAGGAGATGTTGAATCTCCGCACAATCTTGCCTATCGGATTTTGGATGTAAGTGATGATTTCTTCAGAGGATGAAGATACAGCTGCAACAATATTATTTTGTTGACACCATAGGACTTTTAGAAGTGTTGAGTTAGATGATAGATTATATGTTGTCTTTTAGACGTTTTAGGCTGATTGCATCGGCTCACCTAGGTGTTTGTATGTAAAGGCTAAATGTACTTCGTTGTACAGAGGCCGGAACATTATTTCACCTTGAAATAAAAGTTTTCTTTATCTAAAAATTATTTAGTGGAACACTATAAAATGCAACCATTTTGTGTATGAGCACAGTTATGTAGTTCCTGTTACATCAGCCGCTATGTGTGCCTCAGACATGATCTAATTAACGGAACCGTCTGTATCTGGCAGTTTTCAGTACAAGGAATGATTTAATCCTCATGTCATGCATGCATACTGCAGCGATGCAGCCTAGCTAGCTAGGTACTACTAGTTAGTTAAATATTCAGCCCCTGCCATGCTTCTTAAAGATGTACACAACAGTAGTACTAAGCATAGAACCTACTAATTAATCTACTCTAAATCAGACCAACTCCATTAACTATGCAACCGATAGAGGCTAAACGACCTCAGATAATGCATGAGGTTTCAACTACTGTACCAAGTGTTAAGCATCTACTGAAACTTGCCATTTCTTTGAAATTATGAAATGTGACAAGTTATATGAAATTAAATTCTGCTGCTTCTGTGTCAGTAGCTATCCAGGTTTCGGCGTCACCTAATCCAATCATTTCAATTCTCTCTTGATGTCTTTCGCACATTTTCTAGCCAATCATTGGCAGGAAATGGTGGATGAGGACACGAAACAAAAAGGAATGGATAGGAACAGCATAAACTAGTAAAGAACTTTTATTTTTCAAATGTAAAATTGAAAGAGACATCTGTTCTGAATTCTGGTTCCAGCTAGCTCCTCTTACCCATTAAGAAAAAGCTCTATGTCTTGCTGGTGAAACGGTGATAACTGACAAGGAATCGTGCTAAGATAACACTTGTACACCAAAATTATGTGCTCCTTTTTAAACATCTGATGTGGAGTCACACCACACGGAGCCCCTTTCATTTGATTGAATAGACTTTATATATTTTTCACCACTGCTGTACATAGTGAAAGAGAAGTTCATCAGTCTAGTCACATGCGCACTAGTTCACGTGTAGCTTTAGAAAGTAATTTTGTATTGAAGTTTCTAATATTCACATACAACAAGCTATATTTGCTTTCAATTAGTGTTCTTTAATATGACACATGGAGATGTCAAAGCATATACTGATTGTATAATAAGGGGCGACAATCCAACACATCCATGACAAGTGACATAGTAGCTGCAAAACAAGCCCATTGATATGATCAGACCTTAATAGTGGACTCAACGATATAATATGCTAGCCCCCTTGTTTTGGTAATATTCACTTTCGCAGAACTATGTACACACAACAATCTATATTTGCTTTCAGTTATTTTCTCTAATATAGCACATGGAGATGTCAAAGCATATACAAATTGTATAATAAGGAGCGACAATCCAACACATCCTTGACAAAGTGACATAGTAGCTGCAAAAAACAAGCCCATTGATTTGATCAGACCTTAATAGTGGACTCAAGAATTTAATATGTGCCCGCTTGTTTTGGATATGGATATTATTGGATTGGTTTGGGTTAGGTATAGTTTTATAAGGCATAGATGTTGACTCATAAACAGGCTATTGTTGTTACCAATAGTCCAGTTTTTTCTTAATTTTGTTGAACGGATCAGTAGGGGATCCCCCTACTTAATGTTTCTAGATAATTTTTCTTGATTTTGTTACTGAATAATTGTCCATTATGTGAATACCAATGAATACATTAAATGGTACTTATTAACGATAGATATAAGATCTCCTTAACGGTAAACTGCATTTTAGTTATGTTTACCTTAACAAAGCATGTTATTACTATTTTGTTGTACACATCTCTAGGCTATGATATGTATATAAATCAAGGTAGGTCAGAGGGTGGAAATTATGGGTCTATTTGGTCAGGACGTTTAGTTTGTATGATGATTAATAAAGTAACCATCACGATTCGAAGCCAAATATGACAGAGGGAGTCAAAGTCTAAATGGTACTGCTAGAATTTCAGGAACTATCAAGTAGAAAACCATTTGCTCGAAGAAATTATTACGTAGTTTGAAGAAGGAACATATCTTTTTCTTTTTCTTTTCTCAAAAAATGGGAACATGTATTTTTCACCAGTGTGACCTGTTGTCCTTTCTACAGCTATGTAAGATTGAAAAATAAGTACTTCAGCAATTGGACCCATATCCATGCACCTATAGGTCCACATTTCAATCTTTAGGACAAAAGAAGGTGATTATGAAATAAAAAAAAAGGGAAACTAGAGGTTTGCTGGGGCCAACCAGAGAGAGCAGTCAGTTCCAATGTGACAAGGAGTGCAGCCTGGGATGCCTGTGGCTTCATGACAAAAGTTTTCAAATGAAGACAAGAACCTACTCTCTCTCTCTCTCTCTCTCTCTCTCTCTCTCTCTCCCCGTTTGGAAGAACAAGCTACAAAGCCAGCCTATAGAAAGGACAAGGTCTTCCTCTGAAGAGTGGGATTACCGCCCCTATAGAAGCTAAAACTCTTGCACTGTCAGATATATCAAGAAGCTGCTGGTAAGCAAGAGCAGCTCATAACAGAAGCCCTCAAAAGAGAAACTTGGGTTTCTTTGGCCTCTTGCTTGTATGCTCTCTGCCTCTGAATTCTGATGTCTTTGCTGATCCAGGTTCATGTTCGATGCTTTTTGATTTCTGAATGCAGAAGACAAGTTGCATGTTAATAATCGACAAGAAGTAACTCTGATCTGGTCGGAGCTCAGAACAGGATGGACGAAACAAGTAGTAGCTCAAGTCATCCAAGGCAGGATCCTTGTGTTCTTGCAGGCTATGGCTTCCATGGCGCCATGGGCAACTCCATGCCCCCTGCAAATTTCTTGTAAGAACCTCCTCCGTCTCGTATTCAATCTCGTTCTCTTCATGCAAAAGAACAAGGAACTTGAGCTGCACCTTGATTTTCAAGTTTTGGCAAATTTGCATACGAGTTGCTCGGTCGTAAGTTATCCGTCCATTTCATCTCGTTATGAATATTGGTCACCTTCTTTTGCCTAGCCTTCTTCATAGTTCATACTTCTTCTATGGCGTAAAGACGAATCTGAATCTTTACATAGATCACATTTTTTACCAAATGTTTTTTCTCTACTTCTAATGGTTATTAGTTGCGTTGTTCCGCATGCCTGGCAGCGACCAAGAAGGAGCTACCTATTTCGGAGAACTGGAAGAGGCTTTCATTCATCAGGCTCCCACATTCAGAAGAACTCAACAAGCAGCAGGCACCTCCACACCTCATCACGGAGACACCACTCGTACGCGAATCTCTCTCTCTCTCTCTCTCTCTCTCTCTGACCACAAGACCAAAAACACACACAACTTCCTCTCTCTCCTTCGCTGGCTGGCCAAGACGAAAAACACACAACCTTGTGCGGCACTTTTACAAGAGGTTAGGGCATTGTAGTCAAAAGCAGCCATGCAAGAGCAGGAGGAGTGGCAGTTGTGCAGCTGTGCTACTTGTTGTGTGGTGTGACTACCTTGTGACCCTCTCTCTTTCCTCTTCCCTTTCTCCCTCTAGAGTGCAACAATTCTCCTCACGGTAGTACTAGTACCACACTACCAACTCCCTGGCTCTCTGCAAGTGCATGCACAGCTCAAAGGGAATAAGTTCCAGTCACTTTCACTACCACAATGGTCCCACTTCCCCTCCCTTGTGATCCCATGCAGACTTTCGGTTTCACCTCTGGTACTTTGGATACATCATACATGTCGTGATCTCCTCCTCCCCTATGATATCTTCTTGCAGTCTTTCCCATTGCTGCCACAGCAACGGCTGCAGCTAGACCGGTTCCTACACTGGACATCTTCCCCTCTTGGCCTATGAGGTCTCCCCACACACCCAAGGTATGGACTTGCTACGAATCTACAGTAATCTGTACATCTAGCTTGTAGAAATGTCACAAAATTACAGGATTCAGATGGAGTTACAGCTGAGTTATTGCTTTTTTACTGTTGAACTTTATAGGAGGTTTCAAATGTGACAGCTGGTAGCACGGGCTCGGAGAGCAGCAGCAAAAATAGCAGCGACCACTCAGATCAGCTCGGTACAGCAGCAAATATGGCAAGCCATCTTGATCAAGTTTCACAGCAGCAGGAGCCGCAACACAAGGTATATGCGTTTTTGTGATTTCAATCGCCGTCTTCCAGCAGTTTCTTGATCCAGTGTGTTGTTCTTGGATGTGATGCTTCTGCATCGATCTCTCCTGCTTATCCTTACCTTGCAAATGCAATGCATATGTTGTGCGCTGTCATGGTGTCATGTCGCTAGCTAGCCCACAATGGCCACAACTTCCAAGATCCTTATGTGGATATATATGCTCCGATAGATAGAGAACACATTATTCCAGGGCATTTATGTTTTTTCTACTCCCGAGATCCCCAATCCCAAGACGCCGTTTGGTGAATCTTTCCGCTCCTATAGGTTCCTACAGAATGCGAAGTTTCTACTTGCTGGGCTATGCGTCTTCAACTGGTTGAGTGTTCAGTGTACTGCTAGTAATGTATAGAGAACTAGATGAGTACCCCGCGGCAATGTAGTTTGCTTCAATTAAAGGGGGCCGAATGTAGTTTGCTTCAATTAAAGGTTGCGAAACTCATGTTATATATGGTAGCATAGTGCAAAGTCTCAGTTAATTAGGATGACAAACATCTTGATTCACTTAAACTCATATATTAAGCTTGGAAACCAAAAAAGAAGTTGGTTAGACTGTCTGTTACTCTAAGCCGCTAACATTCGTCACATTAAATGGCTGGAAGTAGCCTAGCACAGCTTGCAGAGCATCTGACTACCATTCAAATCAATAAGCATGCTTTAAGCTTAATATACAGAGATGAGTATGTTTACGACATGAATGAGAAATATGGTTGAGAGTAGTAGGAGGTTTCTACAGTGAAGCTTTGTTTCAACAAAAGAAAGAAGTTCATTAGACCCCCTTTACTCTCATCCGTAACACTCATCACACATTACATGGCTGGAACAAATTACAAAACTTTTCTTTGTATTTATATCAGCTTTTCATCATTTAGCTTTCAAGACCAGCATGAATAACTATGCATCGGTTATGGAACATTAGCAGTTAAATATCTGCATAAGTATTCAGCGAGCAGGCTCCTGAAAGCAATAATATATATTTAAAAAGCATAATTATGTAGAAGGAATCAGTTGTTGTGGATGAAATTGCAAAGACGGCAGTAAAAGAGATGGAAACATGTTTGATTTGTTTGAAGAAAAAAAAAGCTGATCATCTAATTCAATTGTCAGCTAATATCAACATTGCAATTCATCGAAGTGAATGCTGAGTAGTGGCAGATCACTATTCTGGAAGAAAAATAGGAACAATGCAAGAGGAAAGAGTAAGTACCATGTAGGATTAAAATCATCGCAAAAACCATATATTTGCTAACTCATAGTTGCATTGTCAGACAATACAATTTGCATTCTGTTGTCCAAATATATAGCTGCTGGTGGTACTCCTTATTTGGTTTTCACAAAGTCAGAGGAATTATAAAAATAGGCATTTAAACAAAAAAAAATCTAGTTTACTGCAAGAAAAAAATCATGTCTCTGCATAACGAAAATGATGCATCTATCTCACCTGAATAAGCAATCCTTGTCTTATTGAACAATTGACCATCTAAAGCTTCGTCATGTCAACGCACTTGATGATATCCTGTTGAAGCAGTCAGCGTGCATGCTCTTTTAACTGGGGGAAAAGTCCATATTACTCCCCTCAAGTATAATCAAAGTCCACATAACCCCCTAAACTATCTTTTGGTTCATTTCACCCCCTAAACTATGTCACTTGGCTCAATTCACCCCTTCATACAATTTGTCTTTTTTATTTCTCAATGCACAAATTGAATTTTGATTTAAAATTTTGCATGGATGTAGTGAATATCAAAGTGTATGTAAGAAAAATATATCATGAATTTTTCTTCGTCATTTTCAATATAATATTGTATCTCAAGGTTTACTTAATTATTAAATATCTCAGCCCATGAAAATAATGATAAAAAAATTATTTTATATTTTTGTGACATGATTTACGATGTCTACTATCATCTTGCAAAATTTGAACATAATGACACACTTGTGCATGGAGAAATAAAAAAGAGAAATTGTATTAGGGGGTATATTAAGCCAACTGACATAGGTTAGGGGGTGAAATGAACCAAAAGATAGTTTAGGGGGTTATGTGGACTTTGGTTATACTTGAGGGGAGTAATATGGACTTTTTCCTTTAACTGGTAACCAATCTTTGCTAAAGATATTTTGCCATAACCTAAGTAACCTAGTATCATGTGTAAAATAAAATTAGAAATTGTAATAGACGCATCTATCTCACCTGAATAAGCAATTCTTGTTTTATTTTACATATCAGATTAGCGGCAGCACTCGAATATGTAAAATCGAATATTCTTAAACATTTCTTTGGCACTGAATATCTGAATGAGCAAAATCTGGGCATCAAATATAATAAGCGAGTTTTTTACATCGACTGCGAACATGTTTGTAACACCAAATATTGTTCACATTTTTTTTTGCATCGAATATTTTCAGCTCCTTACAATAAATATTTTCAACGTGTCGCTGGCATCGACTATCATCTCAAATAAAAGAACGAATGATCATTCCAGTTGATGGTATTTCACTCCCGTGGCCTCAATCCTGCAGGGCAGCTCACTCGTCATTATTATCAGGTGGAACCACCAAAGCATAAAAAACACAATTAGCTATACGAAACTATAGATTAATGGAACCCAGGTTTGATTGCACATTGTAACCCATACATAGAAGAGTCTGAGCATTCCAAGATTGCAGCATAGAAACATGAGGTTCATCGTTGGCCGATCAATTACATAATTTATGCATTATATTTTCTCATTCATCATGTTTCATTTCACGATGTGGTTGATGCGAAATACCTTGTGGTTATAGCCATCTACAACATTTCTGAATAGCACAATGCAGCTGAGCACAAATAAAAATGCAACGAACTAATAGCAGCATGCAGATGCAATTCAGATAATAGGGTTGTTGCATCACAACCAAAACAACAGCCTGGGGGTAATTTTAAGGAAAATTAATCAGCCTTGATTGGTCATGACACTTAGCCAAACTTCAGAATGCATCAACAAAGTACTGCGAGTCCAGAATTCAAAGCAGATGTATCCCATGAATTTGTTAGCAATCGAGCAGACAGGACCACATTGTAGAAGAGAAAGCAACCTAACTGATACTGGTTTCTGGAACCAATTCAACATTTACAAAGCAATCAAATCCACGGGAGTGTCAGGAACAATTCAGCAACAAAAGTTAGGTAACGCATTACGCAAATCGTCAAATCTAACAAAGGGAATGACAGAACAGTACCTCAAGTCTCTGCCGGATGCAAGCATTGCAGCTGAGACTTACTTTCTAAAATTTCTTGTGAGAACAATGAGTGAGTATAGGATACATAGTTGCTAGTGTGAGCAGGAGAGGGAAAGAGCGCTCACATAGTTGCCGGCGGCACTCTTCATACAGATCGAAAGGTTGTCCGCCATATTCCCACCGGTAACTCTGAGTTTTGGTACCCACCAGCAACAATGGCACACATTGAATCAACCTTCAGGAGGCCAAATCGGCCACATTCCCATCCAAATCGAGCTCTAAAATCAGAAAGGGGAGGGAAAGAAATTGCTCAACTGGAAGAGGAACATAAGAACGGGGAGGGAATTAGGAAACTGCTCACCTCCTGCAGTAGGTGTGGCTCGCCGCTGGGTCGCCAATGGCAGTCGCCGGCTCTCCGCGTCCCTGGATGCGCCTGCTGCCTTCCCCCTTGTCGTGAGGTTCTTTTGGGGGTGGGTGCGGGTTGCCGGAATAAGCATCAGCACCAGGCAGTAGCATCGGGAAAGTGAATGTGGGAGCTGGGGGAGAGGACTGCCGGCTTGCGTCGCGGAGAAGAAGGGGAACTGAGCAGAGAACCGGTGGCCAGCCTGCGGCGCCGAGAAGCAGGGTGGAGTGTAGGGAGCTCTGCGCTTGCGGCGGCGCGGGGAGAGGTCGACGGGGGAGGAAGATTCGGGAAGTGGTCGGGTCGCGGCTTCGCGAATGGTCGGTGGGGCGCAATGAACTTAAGCGCGAACGGTGCGCGGATGGACGGCTCGATCAAAGCCAGTGAGGCAATCAACGGCTCACAGTTTTGAACAGTAGATTTCAAACAGTAGTTGGCGCGGCCCGCCGGAAAAAGCTATAATCTTTATTATAATATGATTGCTTATCTTTGAAAACGTCAATTTTGACTGAGGTTTCTTTTAGGGTGGACATCATGTTCTTCTACAAGAACCAGACATTCTAAGCTCCGATAGATAGAATTCTGTGTGCATGTTACCAACCATGTTCTCTACACGTATGTCAAGTTTCGAAATATTTTACAACTTATAAATAGGTTTTTTGAAAGGGTTTTTACGATTCCACCGAATGTGAGGTTTCAACGGAATATTTTGCCAACTTCTAAGCTCATCTAGATAAAGAACTAGCCATTCTAGCTAGTTGGACGATCATTTATTGTAGGCGTGGATAAGTCTAGTAGGGGATATGTTAGGTTAGGGCATGATAGACCATGTACTGCCATTGGCGCTGCTACAGGGGACAAGGAAGCATTCTTACAATATTTTTGTCTCTAGCTTGTAAAGTTGCACCATAATAGAAACGCACCAAGTGATGCTTAAATAATGCCCCCTCAGGGTCAGTGGTGCTTTAGGTACTTCTGGTCAATTGGTGAACTGCCAAGATATATTGGATGAAAGCATTATAAATGAACTGATTGATACACACTTAACCGAAAGAAGACTTTGCGAATTAGGGCGTGACAGCAACGTCATCGAAAAGCAAAACCAAGTTTTGTCTTTTGTAAGAGTGGGTGGCTTCCACCAATTGCACAAGGCAGCTTTTCTATTCTGCTTGATGTAACGTGCTTGTCAAGATCTCCTATACAATAAATATTTACGACCCAGCGCATAGGTGAATAGCAATGTTATACAGTATTCCATTTCTCTGCTATTAGACAATTGTAACTCAGGTATCCTGATTTTTCATGTTACGACTTCTTCGTGTTCGCTTTGCATGCAGAATATCGCAACAAGTTCCACTCAAAGGAATGGCAAGACACTTGATCCAAAGGTCTCAAATTTGATTTTTCAATTACCATTCTACAATATATATTGTTTAGAGTGATGCAATGCAAGCTACGACGATGTGTTTGCAGCGTTTGAGAAATCTGGATGCTGAATTTGATCTTCTCTCTTGATGTCAGCAGACAGTCAGAAGACTTGCTCAGAACCGAGAAGCTGCACGCAAAAGCCGGCTGCGAAAGAAGGTGAGAGAGACTTGAAAACTGAAGCTTTTCAGCAGTGTGTTTACCAAGTTCTTAACAGAAAATTTTGTCAACATGCCATAGGCTTACATTCAGCAGCTCGAGAGCAGCAAGCTGAAGCTTGCTCAGATGGAACATGACATCCAGCGAGCTCGAGCCCAGGTACACCCTTTGCTTGTATTCCTTCGCTAACTGAACTGCTAACTGTCCATCTGAAACCAGTGCAACCTGATTAAGTCCTGTGTTCTGTTTAGGGCCTATTGCTGGGAGGAGCTTCAGCTGCAAACACCAGCTCGGGTATCCAACTCTATCATACAATTTCTCAATCTTCTTCATCATCAGTGTATGCACGCAGTGTAGATCAGCGGAAGATGCGGCCCACTTATACCTATTCAGCTATTTGATTGTGGTTTGCTGTCTATGTCCAGGTGCAGCAATGTTCGACATGGAGTACACACGTTGGCTGGACGACCATGGCCGGCGCATGGCCGAGCTGCATAGGGCCTTGCACGCGCACCTGCAGGACAGCGAACTCAGGGTCATCGTCGACGACACCCTCACCCACCACGAGGAGCTGTTCCATCTCAAGGCCTCGGCGGTCAAGTCCGACGTGTTCCACCTCATCATCGGGGTGTGGACATCCCCAGCTGAGCGTTGCTTCCTCTGGATGGGCGGATTCAGGCCCTCAGATCTGCTCAAGGTATGAACTTTGTGGATGACATCTGAATATATCATCTGTGATATCAAGCTGCATGAAATGTGTAAACACCTGGATTGTTGAGCTTTGACGATTAGATATGACAAGAAAACAGTTAACCAATCAGTTCAGAACTCAATCTACATCTTACACCACTAAACACATAAGCATATGATTTTCTTAATTTTACTGCATATTATCTCGTGTTGTTGCAGACACTGTTGCCCCAGCTGGACCCCCTGACTGAACAGCAAGTTATTAGCATCTGCAACCTTCAACAGTCATCACAGCAGGCAGAGGAAGCTCTGTCCCAAGGCCTGGAGCAGCTGCATCAGTCACTATCAGACACCATGGCTGGTGGATCTGCAATTGACGACGCCAACACGAGCTTCATGGGTCAAATGGCTCTTGCCCTTGACAAACTGTCCAACCTGGAAGGTTTTGTTATACAGGTTATAGTTTCACATCAAATCTTGAATTCCAGCCATTATGCTACTGTTATAGATACTCCACTTAACTTTATATGTAGATGAGCAATAAACCACTTGATAAAACTCATGGAATAAAAATTGCAGCAGCCATACTGCATTTAGTCACGCCCACATCATATTAAAACACCATCAGTTTTATCACTAGTTGAGCCAAAAACAAGAAATTGTCCTTTCTAAACAATTTAAAATGCAATTAACTCCAACGATTACTACTCAATCGTATCTGGTATAGTATGCCATCATCAGAACTTTGTACTTCTGATGTCCCCGCATTGAGGAAAGAAATGGCATACTAAGCATTTAAGCGTGTTAAGATATCCTATTTATGCATTTGAATCATCAAAACATGGGGCTATCTATCAAAGCTTATTTATTACTAGCAATTGCTTAAAATACTAGAGATGCTAAGAATTATGTTCCTGCACCATGTGCTAACACTACTTGTATAATTTTCAGGCTGATAACCTGAGGCAGCAGACTCTTCATCAGATGCACAGGATTCTGACTGTGAGGCAGGCAGCTCGATGTTTCTTGGCTATTGGCGAGTACCACAACCGCCTTCGTGCCCTAAGCTCCCTTTGGGCTTCTCGCCCTCGAGAGTAAGCACCATGCAGTTCCAATCGAATCCCTACCTTTAGTTATTTAAGAAACTCAACCTCTAGTTGTTGAAGGTAGTTATCAATGATTTGGCAAATTTGAGAACAATAAAATATATGATTGAGCCAAGATGTGCCTTACTAAATCAGCATGGAATGGACCACCCTCCTACCAGCAATCCAAAGTCAGCAAGTAACCACAACAACGGGGGGGGGGGGGGGGGGGGAGTCTGTTGCATTAAAAATGAGGATTAAACATAGTTTCTGTCACTTTCGCTAGAAATTTCAGTTTACTTAGTCCAACCAAGTGAAGTTAACAAGACTTTAAGAGTTAGCTGAATAGCTGTGTTACTATATTTCAGGATGTTCCCCTGACACATGTATTGATGTGTTTCCTGCAGGATACTTATGGCAGATGAAGGCAATTGTGGAGACCAAAGTGTTGTGGCACAACCATCCCCAAATCAATATTCAGCCTTCTGATTCTCAAATATCGTGGAACTAACCTTCAAAGTAGGAGCAAGAGAAGATGACTAGAGTAGTAGTTTTGGATGTAACCAGCAGATATCCGAGAGTCACAGATGAAAGCTTGGTACGCAGGTCTCTTTAGAATAGGGCTGTTTTTTATCGGATGTCTCAAAGAGACTAGGGCTGTTTTTTAGAATATGCAATGCTTGTATGAGAATTTCCAGGGATGTCAAAAATTGCTTAATTCACTGGAGTGGCATGGGATAAAAACAGCTGGAATCTGTTATCCAGTGCTGTATTCTTTTGGTTGTCCAGTCTAAATTTTCAAAACAGCAGTTCCTAGATATTGAAAGAACCCACTTCGAATTCTATGGATATTTACAGTTTAGAGTATTATAACAGAACCAACATGCATAGACTATGTTGGTTGTTGAATTGAATGTGTCAGCAGTCTGTTACATTGTATGTTGTCAGCTTCTAGTTACCTAAACTTAGTTTGGTTATTATCCTGTAATCTTTATCATTATCCAGCTAATTCCTCTATTAAAGCAAAACGTGAAGGATAAAATCTGCTTACACTCAAAACAAGGAGGTGAATAGTTACTTTCCAAGCCCGGGTATAGAATTCAGTTGGAACTCAAAGGTAGAAACACCAGGATTCTGCAAATAGTTTGCAAAACAACAGCGGGTACAACTCGAACAAACCATGTATGTTGTGATGGTTAAGCGAGTGTGCTGCACAGGAGTTCACAAATGATGAATTCTGTCATCTGACAAATTACTGATGAGTGCATTGAATTGTTCGGAATCAAGATTTTTTCAGGCTTAGACTAAGCCTAAAAAATAAGCCTTTTCAATCAGGCTTTTGTATGACAAAACAAATATATCTATTTGGTCATTATCCTGTAATTTTTATCATTGTCCAGATAATTTCCTCTTTTAAAGCAAACTGTGAAGGATAAAATCTGCTTACACTTAAAACAAGGAGGGGAATAGTTACTTTCCAAGCCCGGGTATAGAATTCAGTTGGAACTCAAAGGTAGAAACACCAGGATTCTGCAAATAGTTTGCAAAACAACAGCGGGTACAACTCGAACAAACCATGTATGTTGTGATGGTTAAGCGAGTGTGCTGCACAGGAGTTCACAAATGATGAATTCTGTCATCTGACAAATTACTGATGAGTGCATTGAATTGTTCGGAATCAAGATTTTTTCAGGCTTAGACTAAGCCTAAAAAATAAGCCTTTTCAATCAGGCTTTTGTATCACAAACAAATATATCTCTAAAAAGAAAAATTACTTACACCTAATTTTCCTTTTTCTTTGCAACTCGATGTTTAGACCAATCTTCCAAGTTTTTCCGGTGAAGAACATTCATTTTTATCTTTCTTCGTTGACGAATGATATTCTCAGCATCTTTCCAGTTTTCTGCGAAGCCCAGCACTACTAGAACTGTGCACATGACACAAGCACTTCTCCCATGGCCTAATGTGAAGATCATGCAGAAAAACATGAAACAGTTAATGCAATGTTTATTGATTATTCACATAGTTATATCAATTATCTACAAAGTGATAAGTGTATAAAAGAGACACATCAGAACTGACCGAATGCACAATGGACATAAGATATCTTATCACATGCCCAGCGTGTTGCAACTTCAATCTGGTCTAGTGCTGGAGCTCTTGTATCCCAAGTAGCAAGACAAAGATACTCATCTGGAGGAACAAATGAACTTCTTGGCAGCTGACAAGTGCAATCAATTACAGAAGGGATTCCGGGGGGCAAATGCTTCAACAGAAATGGCCATCCTCCCAGATATAGACCTTCAGCAATCTTGTCGTATACGGACTCCTTCCTCATGAATCTCTTCACGACTGCGTATGCCCGAGCAAGCATCAAGAAAAGACAAAATAATAAGGTTGAGCAAAGAGAAAATCTCCCCGCAGAGTTCTTGCCAGGATCCATGGTATGTTGATGGCGTTATGGGATGCAAAAGTGACAATGTAAGCAACAAAACTAGTTGACAGGAAAGGAAACATGACAACTCTCATGCCAATCTTCCAGATACTAACAGAAGAGACAAGAAGAGTGGTTGCAGCAATGCCGATGACCTTGGATATGCCCATTGTTGCTTATGATAAGACCACTTATTTTGCAT
Organism: Eragrostis tef; assembly: GCA_000970635.1. Classification (NCBI taxonomy): domain Eukaryota; kingdom Viridiplantae; phylum Streptophyta; class Magnoliopsida; order Poales; family Poaceae; genus Eragrostis; species Eragrostis tef. Next base: position 9,901 of record LAPY01004560.1, on the reverse strand, counting down.
TACCAAGGCCAAGCCTGCATTCAGGTTTATCATCAGTTGATAATTTTTTTACTTGCAAAAGTGAATATTTTTATACGTAATTTGACTAATTAATTACCCAATGCATCATGTGTATATTATCTGCATATAAAAAGCCAATTTTTTTATGCTCACTTTTTTTTTGAGTTGTTTATGCTCACTTTTAGAATCAAACAGAACAGGAAATTAGGAAAAAATGAGCTTTTATCATCCTATAGGAGCAAATATGTGATATAGAAACTGCAGTAACAAATTAGAAGCAAAAGTCGGTCAACAGCTATGTAGCAACAGCTATGTAGTGGCATACTTGCTCATGGGTAGGCAATACTGAATAAGGCAATGCAGCACTGTAGCAAGAGATGATAAATCACACAAACATGATTGACCCAACATTTGCAATGGATCAGACTCGCTGATTGATCAATGCAGCTAATTAGCAATACTACAGAGAGCAAGATTAACAAGCATTTAAAACATGAGTTTCTTGCTGTCTGAAACGACATATGCTGAGTTTCAGAATATACGCGGTTCACTGTATTTCCACCAACTCAGCCAGGGACAAGCCAAGAGAACAGATCCTGCCTAGATGAAATCACGCGTCCAAATGTTAACACTGATCTGTCAGGGCTAATAGCCACAGGAAAGAAGACACATGTTCAGGCATGAGGGGATCGGAGATTACCTCGGGAGCTAGGACAGGAGGGGCGCAGACTGTTGAGGAAGAACGTGTCTGGAGTTGGAGGCTGGGAGCGCCATGACCATGGATGGAGGCATCCGGCATAGGTGGATGGGATCTCCTCGTCGTCCCGACATCATCGGCGGCGGCGAACGGAGGAGGAATCCTTCTTCCCGGGATCCGGACTGATCGAATGGGCCGTCGCAAGCACATGCCGAACAGCCCAAAATTGAGTAGGCCGTAGTAAAGCAACTTACCAGGCCGCTGAATCATGACCAGATTCAGGCTAACGCATAACAACTTAACCTGAAACAAAGTAGATCCGGCGCGTACTGGGCTAGTACTGGTTTGAGTAGCCACGGCCCAGCTAGACGTCACACTTGTCATTTGCAACTTCATTTCTCCTGCGTCAGCCATTTCAAAAAAAAGTTGCAATAAAAAAATTGCATAAACATTTCATTCGCTGTAGGGGTGAACCAAAGTCCAAAGGGCATCGACCAAATATAAAAAAAAAATCCCAAAAGCTTTCATGACGTACAGTTTACAGTTTACCCCTTTCTCATGACAAACTTTGCAAATAAACCCTCAAAATGTTATTAAGATTGGATGGTTCTCCACACTATAAAAATTTCCACCGCTGTTAACGAGGAGCATAAATTATACGTGGCAACCTAAGAGTCGTTTGACATGATTTATTGTGAGTTTTATCATAGTGGCTTATATATCTTTTGGTATTGTTGCTATAGCAAAAACATTATTCGTCGAATAAACAAGCCCGAATAAGTCACATTTTGTCATTTTTTCTATCTCATGTCTTTGTAGCTAGTAGGAACGCCGTAACAATGGGCGTAAGTCAAAAGCACCATAAACTATGTAAACGGTTTCATAGCACATGCCGAGCTATTCAACAATGATACTCAAGAGTCGATAGAAAAAACGATGAATTTTCAAAAACAGTTTGCTCAAGAGTCTATTTGTGTAATTTGTTTTGAAAACGGGGCACACTGTAAAAGTCTACCAAAATCCAAAAGGAGAGACGTCTACAATTTGCATTTTGCATGACATATAATAACAAAAAACAGCAAGAGAAAAAAAAACAAAGAAAAACAAAAAGGCCCATCCCATCCGTCCAGCTGCAATCATGCAGTCCAAGTGGCACGCAAAATAATCCGCGCGTCACGCTCAACGAGAGGCGACAGGCATACACGCCCTTTTCCGCCTTCCTCAACCGCCCCGCCCGCCCGCAGCGACGCCAACTCCACTCCAGTGAGCCGGAGGAGACGGTGGCCGCCCCGATCTCACCACCCATGGCTCTGACCACCGCCCACCACCGCTGCCTCGTCGTCCCTGCCGCCGCGGCCTCCCGCCACCTGCCTCGTGGGTTCCTCCGCTTCCGCGCGTCGCCTTCCCCGCTCGCGGCCGCGCACAGGTGAGCGATCTGGTCTGTACATGTGGGATCCGGGTCTGTCTTTCTTTTGTCGCGTTTCGTGGATTCAGCGTGCTTGATCAGGAGATCGTGGTTGGAGGACGGTGTTTGTGAGCTCACGGCTTGAGTCACCGGGTCTCCGGCTCTGTTCGTGAAAGGATTATGATTTCTCTTGTAGGTTGGCGTATAGAGTTTCCTCATGTGACAGAGAAGAATTGTTGCTTGGACGAAATATGTCGCAATCTAACGATTTATTTTCGGATTATGGTCGAGACTTGATAGATTCGGAAGTTAATTTGTTCTCAAAAAAAAGATTCGGAAGTTAATTGATAATTTCAGATATTTCCTATTTATAAATTGCACCTGCACTTTTTTTTTTAAAGTTAGGCACGACATTTGGCCCACAGGATTTCTGATTCCAAGGGACCTACCACACACCCTCGTGCATGCTCATTCCTTTGTATTTTGTGCCTGTATCTTTTCAAAACTCAACTTAGTGCATACTTTTGTTGTGCTACCGAGGTTTCTAGTGCTTCAACTTCATTGAGGCTTCATGTGCTGCAGTAACCTGTCGTTTATCTTATATATATATGCTTTAATAATTTTTCTGCAATAATCTTCCCAGAATATGTTGCCAATGTATCAACTCAGCAGATGTGTTGGGAGCTTCTTCAGCGGTATGTTCACTTGTCTGCTTTGCTCATCCATCCAAAATCTTGTCTAATCCATCGATCTTGACATGGAGCTAGTAGCATTCGCATTGTGTATGTTTAATGCATCAAGAACTGTTTGCATTTAAACTGCTATTCTGCGTTTCTTCTACTCTTCCATCATATTAAACTGATCAAATTTTGGCCTTAGGAAGTTCGTTTATTTATTTTTTTATTCTCATGTGTTCTGTGTCTTGTACAGTTATACTTATAGCACTGGATGTGGATATACTCGTTTGGCTGCTGATTTGATGCTTTTTATGTGTATTCTTGGGAACCATTTTCGCTAGACATCTGATGATGGAGTCCCAGTGCCAGTTGTCATGATAGATCAAGAGTCAGACCGTGATGCGACCATTGTGCAGCTGAGTTTTGGAGACCGTTTGGGGGCGCTACTTGACACGGTATAACTTCTACAAATTCCTTAACACTTTTTGAATTGCTGCTCAATCACATATTTTGTGACTCCTAAATTTTGCTGTATATCTGTAAATTAGTTTGTCCTGGTATTCACTGTTTGCAGATGAAGGCACTCAAGGACTTGGGCCTTGATGTCACGAAAGGAAATGTGTCAGCTGACTCAGCTGTCACACAATCAAAGTTCCACATCATGCGCTCGTGGGTGCTTGTCACTCTCTACTTACTGTATTTTCTTATACAGTGTCTAGTTGTGTATCTCATGTAGAGAACTAAAGAGGGTTTCCATGTATATGTGTGATTGCATTCACTTTTTGAAGTTTCTTTTTGCTAAGTGCAGAAAGCCAACACATTAGCATTTGTTCTTGTAGTCAGCTTTCATGTGATCAGTTTTCTCACTCTGACCCAGTCACATACATGCATTTGTTGAAATACTGCTCTCCTTTTACAGCAAGCTTAGTGCTTTGTAAAATATTAGATAATGGCCATATAATCCTGGCAGATATGTGGTGCCACATCTCAACAATCACAGGGATTAGGAAAATTAGACATTACTTCGGGAAATCATTTCTTAAATCTTTATTGGAAAAAAGGACTAGCCCTGGGGAATTCTGTACAGGATTCATTTAAACTCTAAGGCACATATAATTAATCACAGGATAGTTCTTATTTGGATTATTTTATACTGTAATATTTATTCCCCTTTTTTTTGTACCTAGGGGACGCAAGGTTGAGGACCCTGACATGTTAGAAAAGATACGTCTAACCATCATTAATAACCTTCTGAAGTACCACCCTGTAAGTTTCAGATACTTATGTAACTATGGTTTGTAATAACTTTATCTTTTTCTTTTATTATGTTTCACTGATAGTCATTTCATTGGTGGATAGGAATCAAGTGAGAACCTAGCAATGGGCGAATTTTTTGGGTTAAAATCTCCTGAGAAGAAGGCAAGTGTGGTTCATGTTCTTATTCCGCATTTTTCAACTGCTATATGGCTGCATGATATTTTGCAGTAGCTATCATTCCGATTACGATTTTTGAATTTGTTTGATTTGTGATACAAAAAAGAGAAACATCATGGCTTCAAATATATGTTCACATACTTAGTTTTTTTTTTCCCCCTCCGGTCATTGCATTGGCAGGTTGACATTGAAATTGCAACACATTTACATGTTGAAGATGATGGTCCAAAAAGAAGGTTTGATCTTGCTACCTGATGTTCTAGTTTTTGTTTCCTGTGGTTTGAGCGTGTATGATCGCTTCTAGAATCCTAGCTATGTTGCATCTTTGATGAAATGTTGGCATGTCAGATCTTAGTCGTTTTGTTTGCACACACTATGTGCGGTTGTTCCCTGTTAACAGTTCTACACATTGGAAAAAAGTAAAATAATGACAATACCGACACCAAGTGATATTATATGCAATATCTCAAGTCGTTTTGTTTGTATCAAATTTCTTGCGGTAAGAGTGAGGTAGAGCTGCACATCACTTTCGGAAAAAATGGATTAGTTTTGAAAATAGAAATTTCAGGTACCATGGACAGGTAAAGAATAGGCATAGCAACAAACCAGTGGACAAGGCCATTAGAGGTTGTTTGTGTTTATCCTAGAGCCTGTGTATGCTCTCTAATATTTATCTCTCTGGTGTCAGAATCCTATGTGCCCTAAAGTTTCTTGCACAATAATTCTGATTATTTTTGTGCCTAGTTGATATTTGTGTTCTGGTTGAACTTTGATACTACCCGAGTAACTTCCCTCAGAACTAGAATCAGAGTTCGATGGGTATCTATTGTTCATTCTTTGCCGCCATTTACTTTCCTCACTGGTTTGTTGGAACACCTGCAGTATGCTTTACATAGAGACTGCTGATCGGCCTGGCCTGCTTTTGGAAATAATCCAGATCATAAATGACACAAACATTGATGTGGAATCAGCTGAGATCGACACTGAAGTATGCCTCCTTGTTCTTCCAGTTGACGCCATTAAATTTTCTGAGCTCATGTCTGATATGTTATGCAGGGTTTGGTTGCCAAGGACAAGTTTCATGTGAGTTACAGAGGTGCAAAACTCAACAGCTCCTTATCTCAGGTATCATCATGTAAAATTAGATACTTGGTTATTTGAGTAATAACGTACTGGTATCTTAACATATTATTCAATTATTTTTTTCTATTGACTCTTTAACTTTCTTTTATATAGGTGCTGATAAATTCTCTGCGTTACTACCTCCGGAGGCCAGAGACGGATGAAGACAGTTACTGATCATTATGTATGAATGTATCTAACCTTCCAAGGACATCCAATCAAATCACAAACTGTATGAGGGCTTCCCACATTTGCACATGAAATTTCCATTGTAGATGACAGAATGCAGCTCATCCTTATAGATGGCACTGAAATCAGGCTCTTGAAGCAGTCTTTGAGCAGCTGGGAGCTTCAGGCTTAGGTTTCAATCGCAGTGTCGCTTTTATGCCATTTGATTCCGATTGTAAGGGATAATATTGGAAGGTCCTCACATGTTGTGATGTGTGTAATGAAATAAAAGAGCATCGCCAAATTACAAGGATCATCTTCGTCTAGCCGCCCTTCTCCAGATTTTCTTTTAGAAACACAATAAGTATTCATGTATGTGCACGCGCGGTCACCATGCACACTCACCTATGATTGACAAAACCATCATTGGTGCCGTGCCGTTTGACGGTAACATGCTCCACCATTGAAAGAAATATTACACAAGTTCTGCCATAAATAATCCAACTAATTGATAACTGAAAATTTTAATAGTACATATCAATGATGGATGGAAATTTCAAAAGTATTTCATTTCTGTCTAGTTAATCGTGCCAAGATTTTTACCAGTTTTCTCCATAACTTATCTTACACATCAATACATTTACAATGCTCCTATAAGAGTTAAATCTGTCGTATATCACCGCCTCCGAATCTGGTATATCAGAAATCAAACGTCTCAAAAGCCTCTATGTACGCCTCTGAACCTGGTTCATCAGAAATCAAACATATCTTTGTTTTATTTTTGAGATGAAAATTAAACATATCAGAAGCCTCAGGCAGGTTTGTTGGATTTTGAACAGCCCAAAATATATCAGACGTAAAGCACACACATCATCACCGTGCACAAATCTTGGTGCATTGTGGAAGGCCCAGATCGCACGCGCACCTGTAACGAGCCAGCGCCACATCTGTTCTGGTTAACGTGGACTTGCTTTCCTCCGATCTCTCTCCCCCACTCGAACCCGACGTCTCGTCTGCCACCGCCGCCGCCGCCGCCGCCTCGGGTCCACCGCCGCCTACTGCCGCCGGCCATCTTAGTCGAGCCCCTCCGTCGGCCCTCGACACCAGGTCGGGGGCCGCCACCCGCCGGCG
>LAPY01004557.1:0-10511 GCA_000970635.1 Eragrostis tef | reverse complement strand
TTATAAATATATTATGTTACTAAAATGTTATCTACACCACATATGTTTAATTTATATAACTAAATATTTTACAAGTAATTAAACAGTCAAAGTGTAAATCGTCCAGTCAACAGTGTCAATTATTTAAAAACAGAAGAAGTAGTAAGCACTGAACACCATACTCAGCATCTCAAGTCCTTTCCTGAGGCAGGCCCCGTTGCTCAATTTTTTCCATTGCTGGCCCTGTAGAACCCACAAGCTGGTTCTCTCGTGAGTCGTGATGTCAATGGCTGAGCCTTTTTTTTACCACTAGAGGAATTGTACGTTACTATACATCAGAAAAGGGAGGATGCGATCCGTTTCTTTCCCTTTTCCAGAAATAAGGACTCACGAGTCATTGGACACCGCTCATACATACATAAAGTTATTGTGTAGAGTAACATAAAAACAACTTTGTGAGATGAATTATCAGTAACAAATTAAGCACCATCACTGCTGTCAGTCTCACGATAAATTGGCAAAATGCAAGACAGGGCAGAGGCAGAGCACCAAGGAAGGAGAGAGGGTTGGTACGTGGCCATTGGGACCACGGCATAAGAGATCCTACTCCTACTGTATATTCTCTCTTCTTCTTTCCTGGCAAAAAAAATCGTGAATCAGAAATCCGATGCCGCTGACATGCGGGCCCTAGGCTTGACGGCGCTTCGCTTTCCTGTTATATCCGCCTAACTCTAACCGACCCCCCTCGCCGAGGAACCAGGTCGCCGTCACCGTTTCTCACAGTGGCGAGTGGGCCACGCTACTTGACCCCACACGTCATTGGGACGTGGCGACCTCGGCGGCTGCATAAATAAATCTGTAGTCATTGGTGCCCAGAGTTTCTTCTTTCTCTACAGTATTTCTCTGTCGAGTTTGTAGTAAGGTAGTCGCTGCCGCGACGATCGAGGCGGCCGCGGCAACTGCCTCGTCGCGCGCCATGGACACCGAGTACGTCGTCTCCTCGCCGCCTGGCATCCCGCGCGATTGGGCGGCGCATCACTTTGTCTTGGGTTCCTTTTCCTCCTAGGGGATTTCGATTGTGATCGGACTGGGTTCCCCGTTTCCTGTAGGTACTGGACCCTGCAGCAGGGAAGCTCTTCGTGCCGGACGGCGGACGCGGCGGCGTGGGGCGCCGCGCAGCAGCAGAAGCGCCAGCGATGCCAGGTCATCTCCTCCCGACCCGGTTTCCTTTGTTTCTTGGTAGCCTGCTCGTTGCCCCTCCCCTCCCCCGCGTTGATTGATTTCGGGGGAGAATTTTCGTCCTTGGCTGCCGGATACCGCTCGTTTGCGATTGCGTGGTCTCATGGTGAATGTGCTGGAATGCTGGGAATCGGAATTGGGGGTTTATGCGACCAAGAATTCCATCTTGGCATTAGGGTTTGGGTTTTTGGGGGCCTGCAATCTAGCTGCGTCGAGAGCTTCCCGAGGCTGAATTGCTTGCAACTATGTTACAATTAAGGGTTGTTCGTCCAGTATCTATCCTTTCTTGGGTTGATTCGTGGAATGTGTCGTAATCGGTATAGGCTTGATTGAGATGCTCCAGCTAGCATTTTCTTTTAATGATTTTAGCGTGTCAGTGATACCGGCCTGCCGTAGAGATGTCTTTCCTGCTGTCATTCCATTTTCAGCTGCTAAGCATTTAAATCCTAACGTGCTAAGCAAAAGATAGCTGGTTTTGACTTCCATACTGGTACCAAGTCAGAAACCTTTCATATTTTGATTTTTTTCGTTGCCGATTACTTTTGCATTACCGAATACACACAGCTTGGTAAATAAATAGCAGAGCGTCAGTTGCTGAAAGAAAAGACAAAGACATAGCTATAACTTCATTCGAGGAAACAAACATGTTCTTCAATGGCTTTGTTACTAGTTGTTACATTTTTGTAGTGCTAACGTACTGTTTAACAGGGCTCTTCCAGTGACCAGGCTGGATCCAGCACAAGCAACCCCATGCAGATTTCCGAACCAGAACCACAAGATCTTGACTGTGGAGAATGCGACGAAGAAGATTACTATATGGAGGATGACTGTGACGATGGCGATGGCTATGATGAAGATGAATACGAGTTCGACGAAGCTGACTTTAACCAGCACCTTGCTGATAAATTTGAGGACCTGCCTCCAGGCGTGGAGGCTACTGTACCATGGCTGCAAAAAATGGAAGCAAAGGAAGAAAAAGATCATAGGCCAGCTGATGTAAATGCTCCAGATGAGAATACAAAGAAATATAAGGAGTTCAAGCAGTTTGATACTGTCCAAAATTTCTCTAACCATCAGTATGCTAAATACTCGGAGGGAGAGGTAACCTGTCGAACTAGTTGCTCTTGTTTTGTGTTCCGTTTGGACACTTACCTCCTTTTGTGTTTCAGCCGAACAGAGCATGGGCAAAGAGAATTCAACATGACTGGAAACTTTTGGAGAAGGATCTACCAGGTCTGTTATCAGCAAAATAGTGAAATTTCTTTCTTCTGTGGTTCATGAATTAAGCATTCAATTTTACTGTTGACAAGCAAATAAGAAAAGTGCGGCCTGTTCAAATTTAAACTGACCATCTTCATAACATTGGGGACTACATTAACATTTGAAATGTGTTTCTTTTTTTCATGTATGTCCGCATCTATAGCTGATACAGGAACTGGCCCACCATAGTCCCAGGCTTGGAGATTGTTTGCTATGTTTCAAGTTGCCGAAAGATGACTTAGGAATGTTTTGTGTTAGATCTATCTGTTAGGGCCTATGCCTATGCCTATCGCCCCCTTGTGCACTCTCCCCTGCTTTGTGCTACATGCCGATGTGGTTAGCTGACGAAGCTCAGGGCTAAACTCATTCCCAGTCAGTTGTTGGGTTTCAGTGTTTGATGTGACAATGCCCTGCATGTGCCTGTTTACTGTTATTTATTGGATTCTCCTTTAGCAAGTTTAGTACTCCCTTGGGTTGCTTTTTCCAGGTAGTTTTCAATCTTGTTCGTAGCTCTAAGTCATGCACATAGTGCCTTTATTGAGTTCAATCTACATAATTCAACATATATGTAAAGTGATCCTCACCAATGATCATATCTCAACTTTATACAGCAGTTAGCTTAGGGGCCTTTTTCTTTGTGGTTGCTCCTCTTTATACTGAAATTCTTATAGATAATTTGTCTATATAAGATCTTGTCATTAATTTGGAAGTGATATCGATACTAGGACTTAGGACCCTACTTCTCCAAGCTTATGTCTCGACGCTTTTGTAAATTATATCTGCCTTTAGTATATTTTTCTTATATATGAATCTTATTTCTGATTAGAGTTCGACGAAGCTGACTTTAACCAGCACCTTGCTGATAAATTTGAGGACCTGCCTCCAGGCGTGGAGGCTACTGTACCATGGCTGCAAAAAATGGAAGCAAAGGAAGAAAAAGATCATAGGCCAGCTGATGTAAATGCTCCAGATGAGAATACAAAGAAATATAAGGAGTTCAAGCAGTTTGATACTGTCCAAAATTTCTCTAACCATCAGTATGCTAAATACTCGGAGGGAGAGGTAACCTGTCGAACTAGTTGCTCTTGTTTTGTGTTCCGTTTGGACACTTACCTCCTTTTGTGTTTCAGCCGAACAGAGCATGGGCAAAGAGAATTCAACATGACTGGAAACTTTTGGAGAAGGATCTACCAGGTCTGTTATCAGCAAAATAGTGAAATTTCTTTCTTCTGTGGTTCATGAATTAAGCATTCAATTTTACTGTTGACAAGCAAATAAGAAAAGTGCGGCCTGTTCAAATTTAAACTGACCATCTTCATAACATTGGGGACTACATTAACATTTGAAATGTGTTTCTTTTTTTCATGTATGTCCGCATCTATAGCTGATACAGGAACTGGCCCACCATAGTCCCAGGCTTGGAGATTGTTTGCTATGTTTCAAGTTGCCGAAAGATGATTTAGGAATGTTTTGTGTTAGATCTATCTGTTAGGGCCTATGCCTATGCCTATCGCCCCCTTGTGCACTCTCCCCTGCTTTGTGCTACATGCCGATGTGGTTAGCTGACGAAGCTCAGGGCTAAACTCATTCCCAGTCAGTTGTTGGGTTTCAGTGTTTGATGTGACAATGCCCTGCATGTGCCTATTTACTGTTATTTATTGGATTCTCCTTTAGCAAGTTTAGTACTCCCTTGGGTTGCTTTTTCCAGGTAGTTTTCAATCTTGTTCGTAGCTCTAAGTCATGCACATAGTGCCTTTATTGAGTTCAATCTACATAATTCAACATATATGTAAAGTGATCCTCACCAATGATCATATCTCAACTTTATACAGCAGTTAGCTTAGGGGCCTTTTTCTTTGTGGTTGCTCCTCTTTATACTGAAATTCTTATAGATAATTTGTCTATATAAGATCTTGTCATTAATTTGGAAGTGATATCGATACTAGGACTTAGGACCCTACTTCTCCAAGCTTATGTCTCGACGCTTTTGTAAATTATATCTGCCTTTAGTATATTTTTCTTATATATGAATCTTATTTCTGATAATGCTATACTCACTTCGGAACCCTCCAGAGGTAAATTTACTCATTCAGCGTATCAGAAGAGAAGTCTGGTATTGTTCCTGTTTCTTTTGTCCCCCGGCTAAGCTAATTAACTAACCATCATTTGTGTGTGGCTCCTTGCAGCACTTTGCAGACCTTGTTGCTGGACACTTCCGGGTGCACGGGCACACCATCCTTGCAGCTTGCAAATACTACATGGAGGGTAATGCTGTTGGATCAGTAGTCCCGGAAGATAAAGAAGAATCGGACCACTTTTGTGGTGATGCAGGAGCATCCAGTAGTAGTGGTGCACCGAAGCCTGCCGATGGAGTTCAATCTGTAGGATTCAGGGCAGATCCTGCTATTAAGCGGGGTTTGTTCAACGCCAGCTTGAAGACACTGTTTGAAGATCTGCTGATGGAGTTCAATGTGAAGGGTGCTGACACAAGGAAGTTCCTTGCCGAGAAGTTGAAGAAAAATCTACCTGCAACCTAAAGGCTGATCCGCAATTAGAGGTAGTTCCTAAGCGGGAGAAGATTCAAGAGTCTCCGCATGTAACTAGAAACAAATGGGAGCACTGGTGCTAGTTTTTGTAGATAGGTCTCGGTAATTAATTCCTAGAAAGGACTTTGAGGTGGACCTCTCACTGAAAGATTGTGACTGTTTTAGGTGGAGCCAGGTTCTCTCTGTTTGGACACTAAACAAGTGCATGTTAGATCTGTATCTCATATGGCAGGTACTAGGTTTTGCTAAGATGGAGCTGAGTCTGATTATACGTGTATACTGGCACTAGTGCGGTCGCTTTCTTTCTCAAGCACAGGCACTAGTGCAGCTTTGCCTTGTCTGTCTCCATACACGGATGGATCCTACATTGGTATTCTAGCGGAATGCGTTGTTCATCCCATAGCCAATAGTTTGCGTGTGCTACATTGGGCTTTGTTACTTTGCTTGCACACGCAAACCAGCTGGGAACGTGATTGCCATTAATTATTTTTCATGAATGCGTGATTTGTCACTGGATCGCTTCCAGTTTTGTTTTCATCCATTTATACGTAGCAGATGCTGTCGAGTTTGTAGTAAGGTAGTCGCTGCCGTGCCACGAATCAAGAAATTCGTCGGCGAGCTCGTAGTCACCGAAGTACACTATATTGCCGGGGTGCGTGCAAGACGGCAGTGATGGACTCCGGCCTCTCTCGGAAGCTGTGATCCACGCGTAGAGTACTCCGGCCTCGCCAGGGTGCATGCAAGACGGCGGCGGTTGACGACTCTGAAATTCCATGGGGAGGATCTGGACTCTAAGGATAAGGACAGGTACAATGGTGTTTTTTTATAAACCGTTTCATATATGTCACGTAGTTTTTGCGAAACAACCGTTTTCTTTTTTTACCATCTTTTTCTCTCTTCCGCTTCATCAAAAATTCTACATGACATTACACGAGACGGGTTATAAGACTGTTTATGTGTAGCATTGTACTTGCCCTAAGCCATAGTTCTAAGGTTTGCGTTAGAGTCCTATGCATGTATTTGGCGTAGCACACACGCCTCTAATTTGCATCAAATAGGGGTATTATACGAAGTTATACGAGTCTCGACGCTTTTGTAAATTATATCTGCCTTTAGTATATTTTTCTTTCTTATTTATGAATCTTATTTCTGATAAAAAAAATTCTGCACAGAATCTATTTATGTACGGGTTGCTGAAGATAGAATGGACCTTCTTAGGGCTGCAATTGTTGGACCTAAGGGAACACCCTACCATGATGGGCTCTTCTTCTTTGATGTTCACTTTCCCTCTTCTTATCCCTCTGGCCCTCCGGTATGTAATGAAGTTTTTGTTTTTCTTTTCCAGTTTATAATAAGTTACATATTTTTATTGGAATGTTTGTCACTGATGGTTTTGCAGTTGGTGCATTACCATTCCGGAGGCCTTCGGATTAATCCCAACCTATACAATTGTGGAAAAGTTTGCCTTAGCCTACTTGGTACCTGGTCAGGTCATGGTTGTGAGCAGTGGAACCCAGCTCAGTCAACCATGCTACAGGTTCTTGTCTCCATTCAAGCCCTGATTTTGAACGAGAAGCCATATTTCAACGAACCAGGATATGAGACCACTGCCAATACTCCACATGGACAAACGAAAGCTACGGATTATAATGACAACACCTTTGTGTACAATTGCAAGACAATGCTATACTCACTTCGGAACCCTCCAGAGGTAAATTTACTCATTCAGCGTATTAGAAGAGAAGTCTGGTATTGTTCCTGTTTCTTTTGTCCCCCGGCCAAGCTAATTCACTAACCATCATTTGTGTGTGGCTCCTTGCAGCACTTTGCAGACCTTGTTGCTGGACACTTCCGGGTGCACGGGCACACCATCCTTGCAGCTTGCAAATACTACATGGAGGGTAATGCTGTTGGATCAGTAGTCCCGGAAGATAAAGAAGAATCGGACCACTTTTGTGGTGATGCAGGAGCATCCAGTAGTAGTGGTGCACCGAAGCCTGCCGATGGAGTTCAATCTGTAGGATTCAGGGCAAATCCTGCTATTAAGCGGGGTTTGTTCAACGCCAGCTTGAAGACACTGTTTGAAGATCTGCTGATGGAGTTCAATGTGAAGGGTGCTGACACAAGGAAGTTCCTTGCCGAGAAGTTGAAGAAAAATCTACCTGCAACCTAAAGGCTGATCCGCAATTAGAGGTAGTTCCTAAGCGGGAGAAGATTCAAGAGTCTCCGCATGTAACTAGAAACAAATGGGAGCACTGGTGCTAGTTTTTGTAGATAGGTCTCGGTAATTAATTCCTAGAAAGGACTTTGAGGTGGACCTCTCACTGAAAGATTGTGACTGTTTTAGGTGGAGCCAGGTTCTCTCTGTTTGGACACTAAACAAGTGCATGTTAGATCTGTATCTCATATGGCAGGTACTAGGTTTTGCTAAGATGGAGCTGAGTCTGATTATACGTGTATACTGGCACTAGTGCGGTCGCTTTCTTTCTCAAGCACAGGCACTAGTGCAGCTTTGCCTTGTCTGTCTCCATACACGGATGGATCCTACATTGGTATTCTAGCGGAATGCGTTGTTCATCCCATAGCCAATAGTTTGCGTGTGCTACATTGGGCTTTGTTACTTTGCTTGCACACGCAAACCAGCTGGGAACGTGATTGCCATTAATTATTTTTCATGAATGCGTGATTTGTCACTGGATCGCTTCCAGTTTTGTTTTCATCCATTTATACGTAGCAGATGCTGTCGAGTTTGTAGTAAGGTAGTCGCTGCCGTGCCACGAATCAAGAAATTCGTCGGCGAGCTCGTAGTCACCGAAGTACACTATATTGCCGGGGTGCGTGCAAGACGGCAGTGATGGACTCCGGCCTCTCTCGGAAGCTGTGATCCACGCGTAGAGTACTCCGGCCTCGCCAGGGTGCATGCAAGACGGCGGCGGTTGACGACTCTGAAATTCCATGGGGAGGATCTGGACTCTAAGGATAAGGACAGGTACAATGGTGTTTTTTTATAAACCGTTTCATATATGTCACGTAGTTTTTGCGAAACAACCGTTTTCTTTTTTTACCATCTTTTTCTCTCTTCCGCTTCATCAAAAATTCTACATGACATTACACGAAACGGGTTATAAGACTGTTTATGTGTAGCATTGTACTTGCCCTAAGCCATAGTTCTAAGGTTTGCGATAGAGTCCTATGCATGTATTTGGCGTAGCACACACGCCTCTAATTTGCATCAAATAGGGGTGGGTGTTCGGTCTACCCGATGTTTCGGTCCGGTTTGTTTCGGTCTTTTCAATTTTTAGTTATCTAGGATTGTTACCTAAAATGACAATAAAAATTTAAATACCGATAACTTTGGGTACCTAGATTTCGGTTCGGTCTTCGGTTATACCCAAATTACTCAAAATTGCACTAATTTTCAGAAAAAATAAAATCAACTTGATTATAACCAAAATATACTATGCAATAAATTTGATTATACCTAAAATACACTGTACAATCCACTTGATAATGATTTATCATTATATGATAGAGAAAACATGAATATGGTGAATAATTAATAAAGGATGCTAGGTGACCATGACATGAGTATATGTGATACTTACAGTTATAAATAATATTTCGGGTATTTTGGGTAGTTCGGATACCCAAGGGTATTACCCGAATTTGATGAATAAAATTCGGTTATCTAAGTCTAGTACCTAAACAATTACCCAAAGACCGAAATTTCGGTTTTTACGGTCTCGGTCTCGATTTTTTCAGTTTCGGTGTTCGGTACCGGTTTTTTGACCCACCCCTAACATCAAACATGTTTGGTACAGTAACTATGGACAATCGCAAGCAGACGAGATGACCGTGATTGCACATCGCTAAGTAACAAAAGTAAGCAACGCCTCTATTTTTGAATGTTTCGTATTTTTGGTGAAACCATGGGTTTAGCTTGCGCTTTTTCCTTGGAAATCAATGAAGCCACCGGACAGCAAACTTGACAACTAAAGTTTTACGTCATTACCATCATATGCAATATGCACAAGGACAGACTATATTTGTATCAAGTAAGTTGCCGTCAATATATTTAATCATATGTTAAACTTTTTTAACCGTAATGATACTAGTTGTCTTTAGAGCAAGGGCAACGTATGATGCCGATGGATACAACAGTGGGCCCGCTGTCAGTCGGTACTATAGTTGCTACAAGCTTTAAGAGAAAAGGTTTTCCCTGCTTTATTGAAAGCATAACGTCATTAGGCTGCCCGCACTGGGCTTCCGGTACCGGTTCCTCCAGGAAGCAAATAGAGGAAAATGGCCTGCACCGGTCTCCGCTACGGGTCACGCTAAACAAGCGGAGACCCTCGGTGACAACCATGCGGCAGAGTTGCAGCGACTTGAGGCACTCGAGCGAGCTCGGCGAGCCAGTCCTCGGGGATGAGCCCGTACATGGCCGCGCGGGGCTTCCCCTTGACCGCGAGCGACTCGAGCCGCGGGAACCGGGCGAGCAGGCGCTGGGGACACGGCGGGAACCAGCATTATAGTTCAATTTTTTGTTCTTCTTTCAGTTCCCTTTGCATTTACAGCAGCTTTAGGCCGCGCCCTGGTTAAACGCCGTGCCCTCACTCTAACTGTCTACACTAGCTAGCCACTCCTTGGCTCCACGCCTGATACTTCCACCTTGGTGTACAAATGCCCATCTCAGCAAAGGTGGTCGCGTAGCAGCTTCCTCGATGGCGTTTACGGCTCCCTCCAGCTTCGTACGCTCTTCTTTCCTTGTGCCGCACCCATCATCTTTTAATCGTCCCAGCTATCCTCAGCAGTTTTTCTTGGCTTCTCCACGGCTCCCTCTAAAAACAGAGTGCATTCCTTAGTTTCCATATAGACCAAAGTACTGCAGAGGTTATGACATTCGTGGTTTTGTGTTTTTTTTTATCACACAGCCAGAGTTTTGCTATTGATTCAGAATCACTGAAATTAATTTTTAATAGGAAAAGTCCAAATTACTCCCTTCAAGTATAGGCAAAGTCTACGTAACCTCCTAAATTATTTTTTGGTTTATTTCACCCTGTAAACTATGTCACTTGGTTTAATTTACCCTCAAATGCAATTTGTCTTTTTTCTTTCTCCATCCACAAGTGTGGCACAGTTTTTGGGAGGCGGAATAAGGCTGAGCAGACGACACCTAGGGAATTCATGATGTTGTAGAGATGGTAATAAATCAATTGGAGGGGGATAGATACAACAAGAAAATGCGTTGCATTCTTGCCATAATAAAATAAACTTCCACATTGACGTCGTACATGGTGATAATATGCCACATCCATTCAAACACATAGGATTGTGAGGATAATCATATTAAAGTTAAAAGGTTTTTTTAAGGGAAAATAGCAGGTGCTTTGCCTTTTCATTAAAGAAGGAGATTAAAGTTAAAAGGTTTCATTTTGATAGAATCTAAAAATCCTTATATTTGAGGAAAGGGTTAGCACCTGCAGCGCA